>LZPO01076015.1:113427-125790 GCA_001675575.1 Neotoma lepida | reverse complement strand
TCCCAACACATCCACCCACACCATCAACTCCTGTGTTGTGGATAGATTCAGTGATTTCACTGCTATTCAACTTGACCCATGTCCTCAGAGTACTTGCGATGTGGGTTGTATGTTTCTCTGTTTGTATGCAGGTTGTGTGCATGTATAGTGCATATGTGTGTACTATGCATGCATGCATGTGTGGAGGCTGGAAGTTGGTGGCAAGGGTCTTCTTCAGTCGCTCTCCATCTTATTTGACACAGTGCAGTCCAGTGAACCCGGAGCTCACTGATTCAAATGGAATGGCTGACCACTGAGCTCTGGGGTCCTCCTGTAGCCCCTCCTCAGGGCTGGAGTTACAAGTGCTTGCTTCAGTGTTTGTATTTTTATGAGAGTTCTGGGTATCTAAGCTCAGGTCTTCATGCTTGCATCAGANCTCCCCAGGCTCCCCTAAAACTGTCAATGAAGGATTTGTCTATTACTTTCCTTCTTCTGGAGAAAACTCAGCCCTTTGTTAAGGTTTCTGGCAGAATTTCTTGTTTGCTCTGCATTCAGAAGCCACTATTTATGATTAACAAGCCACGNGGAATAAGTGATGTGAACAAATGCACTTGAAAATTTTAGACTCCTCAGAGAACAGTGAAGAATTTGCCATTGATGGAATTAAAAATATAGAAAACAAATCAAAGAATAGAACTTTGGAAAGCTAATTATGCCCTGAAGTAAGTTTGAGGTTATTATATTGATAATTATGTCATTGAAATTATTAGAGAACAGGAGAGCATTGAGTGAAAATAGGGATTACATTAAATCTAATTAATTAAAGTTGTTTCACGTCAACAGGTACATATTGTGCTGTTGGTAACATCAGAAGAAAGTATCCAAGGAGGCAGAACTTTCAGTGACATGAGCCACACTCCTGGGCTGGAGAAATTTAAACTAGGCGTGCATTTTCTTAATACAAACACAATGGTTGTAACTTGCAGATGATTGGAAGCGTGTCCTACACAGCCACCCAACTACAATTCTTTAAAGAACTCCGACACAGACCATCCCCTTTCCTTGAAAACGATTTTTCCTTCTCTCCATCTGAGTGAAAGCCACAGTTTTGATAATATGAATGTCAGGAAATCTCCTCTGATGGGGGAGCCTGCTATTTATGCTCTGAGTCTTGGACAGTTGCATCTCCAGTTTATTTCACTTGTATCCTGAACTGGATGCTGAAAATCTCATGTTTNCCCCACTATTTTTAGACTGTAATTCCTTGAGAATATTGCCCAATCACGATCATTGAACCTCACTCTCTAACCTCAGAAATGTTGGTTCATCTACCCTCAACAGCATTTATATCGTGTTTATTTTCTGCTTTCTGTTCTGAGCTATAGGAAGGAAAATGTTAAGATAAATGTACTTTAATTGGTGGAAACAAGAATGGTCATTTTTCTTCTTTCACTGGATTCTTTTTCAAAGAACACTAACTTTGAAAATTCAGAGAAAATCAAGTCTGGTGCTTTGAGAGGAAGGCAGGTGCTCCTGACCTGTCTCTTATACACATCTAGATGTGTATAAGAGACGGGTGTAGGGGAGAAGTTTGGGAGGCAAGACCAAGGGAAAGATGGTGCATGATACACAGGATAATCTGCTCTAAAGTCCCTCACTATATGTGGCAGGTTTCGAGTGCACCTTGAGCTGTTTAGAACCGAAGTCACACAGCTAAATCCGGGGAAGCGCTGAGCCTGTGCTCGTCAGCATTCGCCAGGAGAGTCTTTTCCATGGGCTGTCACAGCTGGTGACTCGNCCCCATTTTCAGAGTGTTCATGCTTCACTTTTCCCTCTGCAGCAATATTTATGCTCTTAGTTCTCTGGAAATCCAGTGACTGTGACGCCAGAGCAAAATGTCTGGTCTGTCTGTCCCACCTGTGACGGAATCAAATGTCTTCTCAGGGACAGCAATGAGAAGGGGCTGAGCACTAGGGGTGGGGTGTGCATGTTGCATGTTACCATAAAAGGGAACGAAGTCAAANGAGATATCATTTCTATTACACCACTTTAAGAGAATAAGTGTAAAAGCTCCCTGTTAAGAAGGACAAGGACACTGGGGGAGAAGGTTCCTTAAAGGTGCCACTCATGAGAAACTCACAACAGACCAGAGCTCCACTCTGGAATCCTCGTGAGAACTGGGATGTGATGTTATACATCTGTATTCCAGGCACTCCTACAAAGGAAATGGCAAACGGGGGCAGGAGAATCCACCTGTTTCACAGAACAGCTGTCCTGGGATATGAAATGCAGCAGAGACCATGAGAGAAACCCTGCCTCAAAAGGGGGAAGGTGAGAACAACTCTTAATAGTTGTCCTCTGGTCTCCACAAGCTCACTGCTTTGCCCTCTCTCTCTCTCTCTCTCTCTCTCTCTCTCTCTCTCTCTCTCTCTCTCTCTCTCTCTCTCTCCCTCTCTCACTCCTCCCTATATACACACAAAAAGATAAACACTATCCTGAATGAATAATAAGAATCTCAGCCTTTCTTTTTGGTCACTTCAGAAATGTTAGCTTTTAACTGAGAGAAAATTAATTACATTTCAATATATGTAAACACTCATAAACCCAAGCCATAAACGCAAAGGAAGCTGTCAAGGAGGCAAGACTAGGCACTTACTCTCTCAAATGCCCATGTTAATCTTAAATGCTGTCCTTGTCAGTGTCAGGGTTACATGGCTAGAGCAAGCTACCTCTTGCTGAATACACCCTTGTGTTCAGGTACTGTGCAGGCATCGGCTTACACTGCTTTATTTAAGTCTTCCCACTGTACCTTGAGGGAGACTTCGTTATAGCTTTCACTGTGCAGATGGGGGACCAGTGCTCAGACACACTAACAATTTACTTGAGGTTGCCAGTTAATACACAGCAGAACTCCTGCTGGACATCTCTGGCCCTACATGGCCTTTGCTTTGTTGCAAAGATCAGAGTGTTCACCAGCATACATGAGGCTTAATGAAGCATTGGGGCCTCCTTTTCAATTTCCTCAGCTGTGTTTTTAGGATGAGTTCAAGCATCAGAGGCATTCTGAAATGGTGCTTCAGCTGGGCACCCCTCGTCAGTTTCTTTCTAAAGTGTCATCCATTTTATGTAGACTGTTTCACTGACTGAATGAAATCCAGGAATGCTTCAGCAGCACTAATATCTGNGGCAAAATCAAGTCTTATTGTATGCCTAGTGTCTTAGTTTTGTGCTTAACTTGATATATGTGAAGGGACATGAACAGATGACCCCTGATTCATGTGGGAAGAGATGGAAAAGTGACAAATACATCGTGAGCATGTTCTCTGTGCCACCTCTGTCTCCAGCTGAGAAAGACAGTTTACCTTGCTACCACATTCTAAACAGGACTTAAAATCACAAAACAGGTTTCAATGTAACTTTGTATTATTCCTTTAGATTAATAGCTTGAAAGAACTCCATTGATTAATGTTAACTCTATGAACTTTTGAAGTCTCAATATAGCAATAGCATAGTGAGGGAAAGAAATCTGAAATATTTCAGGAATATTTAAAGGAATTTGCTTTGCGGTGACTGCTCTCAGTAATCAACCACCTGTGTCTCATGGTAAATGATTAGATAAAAAAGTTTAAGTTATACAAGTTATAAAGGTCTGAAAGGGTGTATTAAGGTACATAAATGGAGATTATAAAGGTCTGAGGATATGAAAACTTAAGTTGTGAGGGTTTGAGTTATAAGAGCTAGTGGGACAAGCCTAAGCTAATGGCCAAGCTTTCATATTTAATAATAAGTCTCTGTGTTGTTATTTGTGAGTTGATGGCCCAAAGAAAAATTCGATTACATTGCTCCTTATCATTTATTTATTATCAGCAAAGGACTAGGATGTTAGGTCTAAACCAGAAACAATGAAAGCAGACCTGGCTGCCAGAGTTCTCCTAGCATCCCTCAGTCCCTACCTGCTGCAGGGTAGGCATACCCTCCCCCTCCCCTAAACTTCTCCAGCCCAAGGCTGGGCTGCCTTTCCCCCAGGTGCCCTTCCCTGTATAATCCAGTCATTTTGGTTACCCCGCTCTCTTTTGGGCCTCCTGACTGTTACCTGGTTCCCCTCTTCCTCCTTTCCCTTCCCCTCTTCCCTCCCCCTCCGCCCTCTCCTCACGTGTCTCAGGGTCATGTCCACTCTGGACTTTTCCAGAAGCCCCTGCCTCTGGCTATGCTCTCCCACATATCTATAATAAACTTTTTACTCCATCATATCTAGGACCAGGCACTATGTCCTTTACTTTTTATTTCTTTTTTTCCTATTCATCTGGTGCTGAAACTCAGGACCAGTCATGTTCCTTTCCTTTCATATATATATATGTGTGTGTGTGTGTGTGTGTGTGTGTGTGTGTGTGTGTGTGTGTGTATTTCATTCATGGTTAAAATGGAGAGAGTTCTGTGTCAGCTACTTGAGGCAGGGGTGTTCCATCATTTTCTTAAGTTATGACATTTTACTGCTAGGGGAAATAAGTATAAATACCCAAAGCAATAATGAAAAAAATTTCCCTTTTCTTTCTTGAGTGTGTGTATGTGTGTGAGTGTGAATGTGTGTGTGTGTGTGTGTGTGATATATGTACAGCTGTGCAAAAAGGGCAGAAGACACCTGAGTGCCCTGCTTCTGTCCTTTTCCACACTATTCCTTTGAATAGGGTCTCATGCTAAACTCGGCTCTGGGCCGGCAGTCAGCAAGCCCGGGTGTTCTTCCTACTCCCCCCCCGCCACACACATACTGGGGTAACAGGCATTCCCATCCAGGCCTGGCTTTTAACTGGGTCCTGGGGACCCAGACCCTGGTACTCATGCTTGCTTACCAAGTGCTCTCACCTGCGAAGTCATCTCCTAGTCCCAAGAAACACCGTTTTAAGAAGTTAACTTGTTCCNGGGCCAACTGCCAACCAGGCAACACACAAAAATAAACAGACATGCCAAGCAGGTCTGTTTCTTTCTTTTCAGGTTCTTGGAGGCTGGATTACTGGAAGGCTGGGTTCTGCCTGAAAGCTCAGGTCAGCTTTGTGTTCTCTGCTCAGTCTCCTGTGGATCGGGGCCTGGTGTATTGTGATAGCTCTGGGGACTGGGAAGAACCAAGTGGGTGCTAATCCACCAGAACTCCAGGCACTGAAGAGATGTAATTTCTCACTTCTGTGGTGCCCTTTGTTTTGAAGGCATCTGGTTACTTGGGAACTCTTGACACCGCAGGGCAGGGATTCTCCAGGGAAGGAGGATCTTTGTGGAGCCAAAGNAGGCCTGGTTGGATTTCACATTTGCCATCATAGGTGGCATCTGCCTGTCATTTTAAATTGAGGCCTTGATATGGTCCACTAAANCAATTTATAGATTTCTTTAGCAAATTTGCCTCAAACAGGATTTGCTAAACTTTAAATAAAAATCAAACATTATTATTTTTATTGTCTACTGAAGTAGGAAATAAAACAAACTTTCTTTTCTCTTTTCTTTTCATGCNCTTCTCTTCCCTCCCTCCCTTTCGTGTTCTTTTCCTTTCCTTTATATGCATATACCCATACAGACACACTCATATAAACATAATTTTTAAAAATCTCTTTTAAAAGAAGAGTTCATGACTCTGTAAATAGGGAGTAATATCAACACAGACTTCATGGGAAAATTTGAAGGATAAGAGGAAATCTGCTTGTAAAAGACTTTGCAAAGTAACTGATATAAAAATGCACTGCAAATTAGCCTCTAGCTATTGATTATGGTAAATGTAGTGAAGAAAAAGTGTAGGGTCCTGTGAGGGGGTATAGCATGAAGGCCTGGTCTGTACTGACTTACAAAGGAAAGAAAACTCCTGGAAGATATTTAGTGAGACACAAAAGATAAAATATTGAGTAAGTGTGTTAAGTGTAGAAAAGTGTCCAGAGCAGANTGTGTAAGGAATCCAGCAACTTGTTAGTTTCTAGGAGGAGAAAATGGCCAGTGTCCCTGAAATGGATGGAGTATGGGAAGCAGGCATAGGGGTGGGTTGGAGGAGAGAAGGGAATTCTCCGTCTGCCATCCCTGTTGACATGATGCTGATTCAGGCTCTGGCATCTTGGGCCTAAACCATGCTAGTGACTTACTCATCCTGTTTGCCTCTCTTGCCTCTTCCATCCTTTATAGATAATCTCAGAAGATTAGGTCCTGTTATCCTTTTGATCATGACACTGTCCTATCAGGAAACCTCCAAGTTGACTATTGCATATCAAACAAAATTCCTCTGGCATGCAGTGATATTTCCAACATGGCTTCAATCTGCTTTGGCTTTTTTTTCTCAAGTCTGTTAGACATTCCTAAAATTTGTGCTCTGAACTTCTCGGTCTGTAGTGAATCCTTCTTGCTCCTTGTCACCTAACCTTTGCCTGTACAAGTCCAATCTATCCCTCAAGGTTTGTATCCAATGTTATCTGCTCATTAGAAGTTATTACCTTCTCTTTAATTCTGTATATTGGTTATTATTTGCTCTGGTTGGAATACTATGTCTCTCCAAAAGTCATGTATTGAAGTTTTAACTTCCAAGGTCANGATGAGCCTTGGGTAGGCTTAGGCCATGAGGATACAGGCTTTGTAATTGGAATTACTGTCCCTATCAAAGAGACTNTAGAGAAGTAGTTGACACCTCCATTCTGGGGACAACAGAGAGAAGCCCCATCCATTGAGGGAAGCAGTTTCCCCTGAACCCCCACTGAATCTGCTGCCTTGATCTTAGACCTCCCGGACTCCATCGCTATGAGATCAAGTTTCTGTAGTTTATAACACCATCTAGTTCATGCTATTTCATTAGTCTATATAGCCAAAAAGTACCATCATGACTATAACATGTCCTCCAAAAAATAAAATAAAACTGCTTTTCTTAAATTAAAAACTATTTATAGGAAACACTCATCATTCATCATTCTAGGGTTGGAAATTAATTCTTACATACTTTTCATTATTGTGTTATATCCTGAAAAATTCACTGAAAGTATTATTTTAAGGGCTGTATAATATTCAAGTCCAGGGACATATCCTAAAATTAGCTCTCTGTGGGAGCTTGTTTCTCTATTCCTAAAGTCAGTGAGAACATTGTGAAGATTAGTGAGGTGAGTATTAAAGTGTTTTGCACCAATAATGAGGATGTTGGATGGTTAATGGGTGATGGTCATGATCTCTTCTCTTGTCCCAGAAAATTCTCTCCTGGCTAATCTGCTGTCAGATGAGGGCTGCAGTGTGTAATGGGGAGGGTGGGAAACTGGTCCCTAAGGGGCTTTCTAGTTCCTAAAACATTCATAGTTCTGCCTGCAAGAGACAGTCTTCCTGTTCCTCACACAACNCAGAAAAAATAAAAATCTAAGAAATATAAATTCATACTTTAAGCAACTTGTTGAGTCAAAGAGGAGANTGAATGCTTATTAAAATGTGGTTTGGAGTTATGAAGAATTTAAATTCATTTATGTTTTTTTCTGACCCTTCATTCTACANGTAATTGTGGCTTTAGATTTTTCTGGTTTCATCAATGCAGCTTGAAGTGCCTTTGGCTTAGTTTCTTTACACTGTAATAAACCTTCATGTTATATGGCTTAGAGGTCGTCTTATTTCATCTCTCTTCCCCCAAGCACAAGAACGTATCCTGGTCTGTTTAAAGCCTGTAAATCTTTGATAATCTCACCTAACAGCCATCCTCTTCTCCACTAAGCACTGTGTGCGTCGCAGCTGGACNGTTTCTTTAGGTTTCTTTTGCCCTGATCACACTGGGCAGCCTACTTGATAATCCCTGTAATCTCTGTATTTTAATATCNATGTGGTATCTTGGGCCTCTATTCTTAAAGAGAAGCAGCTCCCCATGTGAAATAGATCTGCAGCCCTTGCCCATGTGAGAGGACTGGCTATGAGGCTTCATTCTCCTTCCCCGAGGAAGTTCCCCAAACCAGGGGCTATGGCCTTCCTTGCAATGTGTCACCACACTAAACTGTGTCTGACACAGGGCAGCTGATCTGCTNAGTTGCTGATTATTTTTAACATCATGGTGACGAAACACCTGCCATAGACAACTTCAGGGAGGGAGGACTTTCTTGGTCACCTGGTTTCAGTCTGTAGTCCTTGGCTCTGTGGACTTTGGGGCCAGGATGAGGAAGAACACCATGGTGGCAGGACCGTGTTGGATATGAGGCTGTTTTCATTTCATGGCAGACAGGAAGCAGAAAGAAAGAGGGAGGGCTGGGGACCAGAAATAACCTTCAAGGGTCTGCANGCCTCAATGTCCTTCTTCTCCAGCTAGATCCAAACTTGTAAAGCTTCCAGAATCTCCCCATATTAGTTGCTTTTCTCATGGCTATGACCAAACACTTGATAAAAAGCAACTTAAGGAAGGGTTTATTCTGGCTCACAGTTTAAGGGGATACAGGCCACCTTGGCAGGAAAGGCATGGCAGGCAGCCATTGACATACTGCATCGGTTGACAGAAAGTAGTGAGCAAACAGGAAGTAGGGCTAGGCTATAAACCTTCAAGGCCCACCCCTAGTGACTCATTTCCTCCAGCAAGGCCACACCTCCTAGACATTTCACAGCCTTTCCAAACACACCTCCACCTGGGGACCAAGCGTTTGAATACTTGAGCCTGTGAGAAATGCTTCATGTTCAAACCACAACATGCCCTAAATAGCACGTCCAGCTGGGGACCCAGTGCTTGACACAGGAGCCCGTGGCAGACATTTCACACTCAAACTGCAACAGTATTAACTGAATGAAGTAAGGACAAATCTACNTTCTTCAGGTTGTTAGAGATATGTATTTAGGAANCAGAATTTGGATCCCACTAANTGGTTTTGTGTTCTTGGACACCATTACCTGGCTTCTCTAGTTTTTGATTTCTTATCATTACACTAGGAAAGNACTTCTTACTTTGTTATAGTTATAAAAGGAANTAACATGTATGACAGGATTTGAATATGAAACATACANTATAAAAAGATGTGTTCCTTTCTCTTTGAGGCATC
The DNA here is from genome assembly GCA_001675575.1 of Neotoma lepida. Taxonomy (NCBI): domain Eukaryota; kingdom Metazoa; phylum Chordata; class Mammalia; order Rodentia; family Cricetidae; genus Neotoma; species Neotoma lepida. The sequence continues at coordinate 116,806 of LZPO01076015.1, read as the reverse complement.
CCNATTGAACTTTTAAAGACAATATTTGCTTCTCCTGTGAGAAGATTAATTTAGAAGAGAGCACAATATGTATGGGGATGGCTGTGGAAAGCAGTAGGAAGATTGGAAAAGGACAATGACATTGGATGTTTTCCAAACTTTTTGATTTTCTTTCAGTAACTTNCATAATAAAATAAACCAGAGTGGTGCTCCTGTTCATCACTGAAAGATTGCTGTCTATTAGTCTCTGTTTCTTACTTGGGAGTTTAGTGAGAAGGAGGTATCAGAAGAAGAAAAGTAAGTGTCAGGATCCCCACACTTGTCCTTTGCAGCTAAGAATGAGGCTCCCCAGCCCTGTTCTGGGAGATATGTACTCGGCTTTTCTTCTGGAGCTATACAGAGGTCACCAGAGAGCAGGTGACTCATACACATGTGCTCAAGTCGGTGAGGTTGTGAAGTTAAAGGAAATCTTAGCCAGGTACCTAGCACACAGCAAATCCTTACAACATAGCATTATGAAGATGGTGATGGTGATAACAGAAGATCAGAGCCCCACTGAAACAAATAAAAGCTAATTTTTGTATTGTTACAAAGTCTTTTGGAGGGGCAGCTGTGAGTAGACCCATGCCTTACATGCTGGGCAAATAATCTACCACATTAGGAAACTAGAATTTGAATGTGTATGCTTTAATATTTAATATTTTATTGTTCATTGTGCTTTATATACAACCTATAAGAAATAAAATAAAATTCATTATTTCTATTTCTGGCAAAATAAAATGTTAGATTTACTATGGATAGTTTATTCATAACTTATTCAAATTTTATACATCTACCTTTATCTGTAGTTGTANATGTATCAAAAAACACAACAGCTAGTGGTTTCTTATGGTCTACAATGATTGCAACTCTGCTTAAGGTAGGGTTATCTTNAAATCTTCATTCTTGTATTTTTAATGCATTAAATGAAAATNTTAGCATCTCTGGAATACTGTGATGGTTTTAAAAACAAGTCTAGTTTCATTTCTTCTGCTGTGATAAAGTAACCTTACAGAAATTGACTAGTGGAGAAAAAGGTTTATTTGGCTCACAGTTCCAGGTTACAGCCCATCACAACAGGNCACTCACAGTGGCAGAAGCTTGATGTAGTGGGGGTGTCACATTTGTACTCATGAGCAGAGAGAGAACGAACACATGCATGCTTCTTCTCTTATGCAGTTTGCCTTGCCCACTCTTATATAGCCTGGGACCCAAACCCAGGAACTGGTGAGTACAACAGTAGCTGGATCTTCACATATCAATAATCAAATCAAGATAGCCCCCCACAGACACACCAACAGACCAACCTGATCCAGACAATCCCTCCTTGAGAGTCTCTTCCCATGTGATCCTAAATTGTGTCAAGTTGAGTATTAAACTTAGCCATCACATAAAGTAAAAAAAAAAATTAGAAACAAATATTCTAATAATGATTAGTTCTGGGTGATAGGGATTTGGGCAATTTTTACAAATAACACACACATACATTCATTTGTCTTCAAAATCGTATCTGACTAAATAAACAATAAAATATCTGTACCTCCCCTGGCCCTGGCCACATTCCCCCACTAGTTAGACACATGTCTTGCTCCAGAATCTCTTCAGGAAATAAGAGAAGCTACTCCTCTGATTATCAATGTTAGCCTGGTCTAGAAAGAAAAGTGTGTAGGGAGACATAGGTAATCAGCCTTCCCTCATATCCCATTTCAAGAAATGATTTGGCATGGATCTACAGGTACATTATAAAAACTTTCTCCCATCTATGAAAAGGGGGATTATAAACCCACCTGCTATGACTTGAGTCTGAAACGTTTCCTTACAGGCTTATGAATTTAAGGCGTGGTCCTCAGCTGCTGGTGCTTCTGGGAGATGGTGGAGACGTTAGGAGGCGGAGCCTAACAGGAAGAGTTATGTCCCTGGAGTACCCATTAGAAGGGGTCCTGCCCTTCCCTTCTCCCTTGCTCTTCATTCTCTTTCTCTCTCTCCCTCTCTGCTTCTCACTCTTTCCAGCTACCATTTGGTNAGGAGCTTTGCTGTGCTCTAGGGAGAGCAGAAAAACCTTCCATCATGATATTATTGCTCCCACAGGTCAGGAAACAGTTGGGCAAATGACTGTGGTCTAGAACTTCTGAAGCTGTGATCCCAAGTCAGTCTTTCCTCTNGAGTTTTTCTCAGGTATGACACAAGGATGGAAAGCGAACTAACACACAGCTTACAAACACAGGAAAGTTGTGTTAGTGAGAAAAACTGAAGAGAATTTGAACCTTGAAAATTACCTCTATGNTTTGCAGCCTCTGTGTAAAGCTATAAAATGCATTTGTATACTTGTTTATTTCTTAAGTTAAATAAACCAAGAAAGTCCAGTTGTTTGCACAGCTGTGATTAACGCCCGCTGCTTTTCTCTCAAAGCTTGCCTTAGCTCTTCTCATCCCCACTCCCTGCTTTTCCATCTCCATCAGGCCCTCTGTCCTGTGCTATCTTTTCCACTCAATGTGCATTTTCATGTTTGTTTAGAATAATTCATTCTATGGCCATATTTTAATCTCCTACGCCTTGTGTGCCCTCCAAGATTCCCAAGTACTAAGACTTGATTTAAAGGAGAATTCTAGAACTACCATAGACATGGCATTCCTGCTAGCTATATGGGAACATGGAACCCACACAAATTGATTAATTCCTAAANTTTTTTTTTTTTACAGCTAATCTGTTTCTCAAGAACTTTATTGACAAAATGCCAGGACATAGATGGTTTTTAAATGATTCCTAAAGTTTGACCTGAGGAATTAAGAATACTTCTTTTAAAATAAAATTAATTAAACATTTTTATTTATGTACATGTATGTGTGTCTTCATGTGTGTGTGCATATCTGTGTGTGCCCACAGAGACCACCCAACAACCGTCCTCTGCAAGAGCATCAAGTACTTGTAGCCTTCGTTTAGGAATGCTTCTTATAGCTTTATTGTCAGTACTGTCAGTGGACCCAAAACTCATGAACTTGGGCATGAGCATGAGTGGGTACACACACACACACACACACACACACACACACACACACTTTCTGTAGGAACTAAGATAGACAATTGCCAATTGAAGTGATAATCATATTTTCTTTCCTTGCCTCCTTGGCAACCCTATATTTAACATCCCAGAGAAAATGAAAGTTACTGAGTTTGAGACACACACACAGCCTTCACTGGGTCTCTAATGTGGGCACTTCAGAAGAAGCCAGTGCACTGANAACCAGTAGCTTAGGAGACTTTTGAAGACACTCATAGACACAAATGCTAGTTTTTGATGGTTACCCATCCACAAGCCTTTTTTATTTAGTTATTTTTATTATGTGTATACATGGTTGTGTAT
>LZPO01076015.1:92640-109812 GCA_001675575.1 Neotoma lepida | reverse complement strand
TCACCTCTTTCTATCTTCCTTAACTAAGTAGCTTCTGCTTCTACATTCCAAACAACTCATTGTCCTCCCAAATCTAGTCATTGAGAGTGGTCAGAAACACAGCCTTAATCATTCCATTCTCTACCACCTTTCTCACCTCCACTGCCTTCTGTATTGGCAGTTCTCAGGATTCGGTCCCAGAGTGGCTNTGTCAGCCTCATACAGGAGCTTGTCAAATGGGTGTTCTCCAGCNGCCTGCACTTTTTCACTCTGCAGCTGGCTTTGGTGCTCACTGAAGTGTGAGACNCTCGCCACCCTCAGAGACTGATTTCATGTCTCTCCTGCTCAACTATGGTCCCCTCCCTAGCACATTTGTCCCTTCCCAAAACATGGCTTCCTTGTGTGCTGCCATTGTGCTGTTCCTCTTCATTTGCAACCCTAACCTTAGCTCTTGTTCCACAAGCTATTCTTAGAAGCCACCTCTCTTGGAGAGCCTCTCCCAGAACTCCGTGACATCTGTTTTGTGAACCCTCTTTGTTGTGATTCTAATCCCCTGGCTGTCATAATCGTTGGGAATTCTCAGTGTTAGGTAGACATATAGACATTAGCAGCTTGGAGGTCATTGAGGACAAGCTGCTGGCAAAACCAGGAGTGGAAATTTTGGGACTCCACTCCGATCACTGGTTGAAAGAATGGGATCTGGAGTGGAGATCTGACAATCTGAATTGCCCAGAAATCATGAGGTTCCTACCTGGCAGAGGCTTTCTGAAAAAAAAAAAAGGTCATTGTTCCCTCATTTCAAAATTAATCCAAATGGACCTGTCAATCACCGGGCTATGAGAAGAAGCTGCTGGAGAGTGGAGAAACAGTACATAACCTGCCTAAACATTAAGATTGGCACGGTGGTCCCTCTGGCCACTGTTCATGCTCGCCCTAGACAGCACTCCACTTTATTCTCTGGTAAGCTCTGTCCATCTTCCACACTACATGTTCTTCTCATTCACAGAAGCCTGTGATCCAGGGGAGTCCGGAGTGGGACCCCAGGNACGTGAAGAGTTGCTCAGGCCGCCCCCCTTTCTATTCACTAATGATTTATTTTTCTATTCACTAATGATTTATTATTTGACTGGGACTGATCATCATATCAGGATTGTGCCAGGCACACAATAGGTCTCCCCACCCCAGATGTTTTGAGTAAATAATTGAATTTCAGCTTGGGTCATTGTGGTTGCGTGTTACTTTCCATCCACAGGTTGTACCTGCCTTTGATGAGCAAACTCTTCCACCTGTCCTGAATCAATACTTTTTCTTACCCCATTCCTCCGCCATATTGCTAAGCTAAATTGATGACCAGGTAAGCTGGTGATGAGGGAGTGAACCTCAGTCTCTCTTTCTTATACCTCCCTCCTTTTCCATAGCAAAATAGTCAGTAAACCTGAGCAAAAATCATCCCAAACAGTTTTATTAACACCAATTCTAATTCAGCCTGACCTAAACCCTTTCAGCCTGCAACTTACTCTGTTCTATGCTTAGGCTCTTCCTAGTGGGCGGGCAATCACTGGCTGGATATTTGCGTAATGGCTTTCCTGTTGCTTCTTTTGTTCTTTTGTGACTCCTACTAATTGCTTGAGAGTGCCAATGTTAGCTCCCAGACTCGGATAGGAGCCCTCTCTATTGTAAGTGTAAAACTTAGGTAAATTGCCTTTTGAAAACATAATGCAGAATTTATTAGTGCTGCTGTAGCTTTTGGATATCAAAGGAGATGAGACCCTTCTCTACATCTTTTCACTCTAGGACTCTACAGGAGAGCCCTTTCCAGAAGAAGCTGGAAAAATAGATGCAACTTTTAATTTTTCTGTAACACTTGTAAATTCAGCTGCTATCTTAGGGTTTCTATTGCTGTGAAGAGACACCATGACCACGACAACTCTTGTAAAGGAAAACATTTAATTGGGTCTGGCTTACAGTTCAGAGGTTTAGTTCATTATCATCATGGTGAAAAGTATGACATCATGCAGGCAGAAATGGTGCTGGAGAGGTAGCTGAGAGTTCTACTTCTGGACTGGCAGGCAGCAGGAAGAGAGCATGATACTGAGCCTAGCTTGACCTTCTGAAACCTCAAAGCCTGCCCCCAGTGACACACTTCCTCCAACAAGGCCACACCTCCTAATAGTGTCATTCCCTATGAGCCTATGGGGGCCATTTTCATTCAAACCTCCACAGCTGCAGACAAGAACCTTCAATGACTCAAAGATTGTGTTATTCAGTGGTCCTGTGTTGTTTTCCAGAACTTCTCACAGTACCAAAACCATGGTGGTAGCAGCAAGGCATAGATCCCCAAGACTCTACTCATCTATTCAACTTCTCTTGTCTATCCTTTCTTGTTCCTTCTGTCCTCGAGTCCCCACAACATCTCATTCTCTCCAAGGAAATAGATTCTTCCCCATCTTCCAGGAAGAAAATTCTTCATAGAACTATGTTTTATAAAATAGGTAAGGCTGTTTTCCATGAGGATATATTTTCTAAAGGGCAACTTTTACTTCTTATCAAGTTAGTGAATTTCCAAATAAAAGTAAGAACAAAACTACCATATTATCCAACAATTCTACTTCTTGTATCATCGTATATCCAGAAGAATTAGAGGCAGGTTTTGAAGATTTGCACAATCATTCACCTTTCTAGTAACATTATTCACAATACCAAGGAGAAGAAGCAATCTGAACTTGTATCTAGGGACAGTTGTATTAAAGATATGTTGTATATAAACAAAACAATGTTTTTTGAAAAAGTTTTATAACTCTGGCAAAACCTCCATAGTATCCTAGAGTTGGTGAATCAATTTGAAAACTACAGTCTCTCTGGACTGGGTCAACCCACCAGGTATTTGCCTTCTTCCACCCGTTCTCACATCTGCTGGACCAGTCTCTGTGGAAGACACAACTGACCGTGACATTTCCCTGGGCAAACATCCTCAGCATGACCCCAGCTCCAAAGCATGGGCTCAGTCCTATAGGTCCCTGTTGTAGAATATTATTTTAAGATGTGTTACATTTGTTTATGCTGTGGAACATTTGTTTAATGATGCAAAATGTGTTGCATTCTTTTATGTTGCATTTGTTTAACTCTGTGAAGCTGTGATACTTTGTCTGTCTAAAACACCTGATGGTCTAATGGTCACCAATAGGGAGGCAGGAGAAAGGATAGGTGGGGCTGGCAGGCAGAGAGAATACACAGAAAGGAGAGATCTGGGAGGAAAGGAAAAAAGAACAAGAGAACAAGGAGAGGAAGATGCTAGGGGCCAGCCACCCAGCCACCCAGCCAGCCAGGGAGTAAGAAGTAAAGAAGACATATACAGAATAGAAAAAGTTAAAAGCCCAGAGGCAAAAGGTAGATGGGATAATTTAAGTTAAGGAAAGCTAGCTAGAAATAAGCCAAGCTAAGGCTGGGCCTTTATAATTAAGAATAAGCCTCCATGTGTGATTTATTTGGGAGCTGGGTGGCAGGTCCCCCAAAGAGCAAAGAGCCAAAAGAGTAAGAAAAACAACCAACAACAGGTCCCTGCACAACACTGAAAATGCCAACCTCAAGCCCATCNACCCAAATAGATCAGATTTCTTGGGATGGGCGCTGAGGATCATACTAAAGTTCACCTGCCCCCAAGTGTAATATGCAGCCAGACCTGGAACAGCTAACTAGCCTGGAGGAGAGTGTACAGTCTGTAAACCTGACACACAGAATCCGGTCTCTCCCCAACTATGCTTGCCTTCATCATGGCCCCACACCCCAGAACACCAGGGCCCCNGTGTACTCAACACTTTATGGCGTCTCAGGCTCTTGCCACTGGTCTAACATTTTCTGTTCTAACCCTGACAGACTGAACCCACAGCACCTGACTCCATAGCTCAGACATCACTGTTCATGTTGGTCCCTTTCTCCTTCCCTCTGTCCTGATTAATTAACCATTATAATCACAAGTTTCTCTTTTGTCTCCCTCACTGGTGTCTGTTTCATCATTGATATATCCTTGAGGTAGATTTCCTCCTAACGCATGAATGAAAGCAAATGAACAAAGACTGATCAGAATACCTACAATACTTCTGAGAAATCTGCGGGTCCTACATNCACAGAACAATCCACATTTCCTGAGGCTACAAACTTTCCTCCCTCCCTCCCTTCCTTTGAGACAGTCTCATGTAGCCCAGGCTTGTTGTTGAACTCACCACATAGCTGACNATGACCTTGAACTCCTGACCCTCCCACCTCTGCTTCCCAAGTGCTAGGATTACAGGTGTGCACCATCATACCTGGCTTATAAATTGCTGGGAGTGGAAGCCAGGGCATGTGCATGTTGAACTGAGTCACACCCCCAGCCCCCGTGGTTTGTTTTTGTTGCTATTTCTTTTCCTCTGAGGTTTTCACACAAAAGGAGCTGCAGAGATTATAAACAGACCCAGCGTTTACTAGTGTAGCTCTGTCAGAAAGGGAAAGATGAAAGCCAGCTTCTAATAACCTTGCCTGGAAACATGTCAATCACAGAGCATGGCGGGAAAAGGAGCTCCGAGCATCCCATTTAAAGGTATTTATGGAGAAATTAGTGACGCAGCACACTCCAGCACCTCCAGTGTTTCTGAATGCAGCACACAGCGACAGGTCTGTTGTATCAGAGAGCCAGTGAGCAGAAATGACAAAGTGACTTTGTCCCCACACTCATGCTTNGCATGCCAATCCCATCCTAATGGAAACTTTCCTGCAGGTGACTCAGTGGGGATGCCTGAGCAAACTCTATTGCCCAGATGGTATGAGGGGGGAAGTTAGGAAGGGACCTGACACTTTGAAGCAAGATTCACTTGCCTAGTAGCTGTGGCCTGTGGGCCATTTCCCCCTAAACTAAACTAGCTGGTAGTAGTAACTNTGGCCTGTAGGTCATTTCCCCTCAACTAAACTAGCTGGTAATGGCATACTTACTGAGCTGTCCATGAGTACCTTTTCCTTATTAACATAACAATCGACACAACATTCAGAGAGACCCCACAACACAATTGACTGGGCAAAATAATGATTTCCAAGTGGCTGAGAAGCAACTTCCCTCTGTGAGCATGNGAAGTGATAGCTCACACGGTGTCTGTAAAGTGCTCCTAGGAGACCTGTTCAGGGCAGGCATCTTAAGACGGACACTAGCTTTCTTCTGTGAGTGTCTGATGTGTGNCATCCACTGGAGAGTGGCAGCAGCAACATCTGTGGCAATGCAGTCTCAAGATGGAACCCACCTGCCTGCATTCCTTCTCTCTGCCCATATGCCACTCACGTGACATCTTGGTTTGAGAAAGGGATAGGGCTCTCTATTAAGTCCTGTCTTTTGGTTCGAGCACAAATTTATGGGATTGACTTGTGTCAGACTTAGTATCTGAAACAAAATCAAAAGTTCTGCCTGCTGAATATACNCAGGCTCTTTTGACTCTGGTCTCTAATATACCTGGTTCACCCTGGTCNTCACTGACTGTACAAAGGGTTTGGCAATTTCCATGTGGCCATGGTGGGGCTGTGGGATAGAAGTCGGAGAAGACAATGGAAGCTTTGACTCTTTTAGGGTAGAGACGGGGAGAGGAATGGGAAACAGACATAGTTTGGCTCCTGTTTGCTATTACAGTGCTATGTTCATGTTGGTGGGGCTAAGGTGAGAGCAGTAGGGGGTGGGGCTAAGGTGAGGGAGCAAGGAGGTGGGGCTAAGGTGAGGGATCAGGGGGTGGGGCTAAGGTGAGGGAGCAAGGGGGTGGGGCTAAGGTGAGGGAGCAGTAGTGTAGTTAGGGAAGAATACGATCTTGGGAGTTAAACAGACTTGAATTCACACTTTAATCCCTGTCTCTTATACACATCTAGATGTGTATAAGAGACAGGGGCTAAGGTGAGGGAGCAAGGGGGTGGGGCTAAGGTGAGGGAGCAGTAGTGTAGTTAGGGAAGAATACNATCTTGGGAGTTAAACAGACTTGAATTCACACTTAAACCCCTCCCGTTGTTTTACATGAAGCAATATTTTAGGGGCTGGAGATGTAGCTCCATTGGTGGAGTACTCACACAAAGCCCTGCGTTCCATCCCAAGCACCACATAAACCAGGCTGGGTGGTATACGGCTGAAATCACAGCATTAGGACGTGGAAATAGAGGAGCTTGAGGTTCAAGTTCATCCTTAGCTACATAGTGAGTTTGAGATCAGCCTGGATATGAGACTCTGTTTTTCTCTGTCTCTGTCTTTCTCTCTCATCTGTACATATGCATGCGTGTATATATTCATTATGAGTTTATTTCCTCATTTGAAAAGGAGGAAGACAATTTTTTTTGTGGGATTATAGATCATCTACCAGCAGTTCTCAACGTTCCCAATGCTGTGACCCTTTAATACAGCTCCTCATGCTGTGGTGACCCCTAACCATACAATCATTTTCATTGCTACTTCATAACTGTAATTTTGCTATGTTATAAATTGTAAATATCTGTGCTTTCTGATGGTCTTAGGTGACCCTTATGAAAGGGTCTTTTGACCCCAGAGGGGTCACAACTCACAGATTGAGAGCTCTGAGCTATACAATGTAGGTCAAGAGCAAGGGTGAATGAATATAAAGTCAGTAAGATTTGTTCTTTTGATGCACCATCCCACCCCAAGGCTCTCTGAATCTGGATACATGGCTCCGTGGATAGATTCNCCAACTTATGTCACAAAGTGCAAATATCTAAGGGATGAGGATTTGATATAAAGATGACCTGTCAGTGCCCCCACATCTACAGGGCAAGTAGAGGTTCAATGCTAGCAAGAGCTGATGAGGGGCTGAGCTGGCTGAGTGGGAGGAAATCTAGACACATTCACAGGGTCAGCTTCTCTTCAGCAGTGTGTCTTCGGCATCTCAGATCCACCGACCATGTTAATTCTGGGACACACACAGCTTTGCAGACCTTGTGTATAGTATGCTATGAGTGCCATTTATTTCTTGGTCTTCATTTGGAAATTGAACAAAAACCCATGGGTCTTATCATGTGAAAGTTATTGCCACAGAAGCTAGGTTGGGAATGACCTTNAGCTCCTCATGGAGGTGACAAACACAAGTGGAAGGAACCCTTAGACTACCAGGGTTCAATCCACAGTGACGCATTTACCTCTTTAAATGTAGCTTCTCAAAACTTAGATGAGGTACAAGAATGATGAACTGCAGAGCCTGTGGACAGATGAGGTGAGACACAGAGTCAAGGAGATCTAAGGGCTGATGTAGCACATTAGAAACTGGAAGCCATTGTATGACAATGTGAGGGATTTTTCACATGCCCAAGCACTTATTAGCTGTGATAGCCATCTGAAACTAGATGGCTCTATCAGACTGGCATATTGATTTTTGTTCTGTTGTTTGCAACTATATAACTACAAAGACACAGATGAGGAGGACACGAGTTACTGAATATTAGAAGAGACAATTGTATTTGCTATTCTCCATTAACCTAATAAATAACTCTATTAGCAGCATGTCCTTGGAAATGAGAGCTGCCAACACATTTCCATAAAAGAAGGCACTGAACAGTAAATCCCTGGAATGATAGAGATCAGCTCTGTGTGTTACTTACAGTTCAAATTTGGATCTCCGTCAGTATCGTGTCTTTATTCATTTCACTCTTTAGTGGTGTATAATGTGTTAACATTTTTCTCCTCTATCTATATTCATAAATAATGCCTGTATGTTGACAGCTTTCAAATTGAATTCTCTCATTGTAAGCTCCCCCTTCAGTTCCTGACTCCCAGATCTCTCCACCTACTGGCGTTCTTAGAAGGCATCTCAAATCCAACATCCCGGGAAGGAACCAACTTTGAATTTGCTAGTATTCCATGCAGCATCCTCCTCCTCTATCTCAGACAATGGGTACTCCAATTTTCCAATTCTTTTACCCCAAACTCGGAGAACACCCTTGTGGTCTTCTTCTCACATAATACATCAATGCATCAGCAAACNCTGTCAGCTCTGGCTTTAGAGTATATGCAGAATCTAGCAACTTCCGACCAATCCCACTTTCCTCTCACCATCGCTACTTCCCTCCATCTCTGCTTCCTGTCGTCTCCATTTCCCACTATGGCCTCTTCCCACCAACCCTACCACTTCCTCAGCAATGTCTTGCTCAGGCCATTGTCATTTCTTCCTAATTGATTGCCCTGCTTCGGCTCTTCTCACACTTCCACTCACACAAACATTTTGATTCCGTAGCCAGAGGAGGCTTTAAAATATAATGCAGACCATGCTAGTCCTCTGTTTTTATCCCTTTATGGACTTTCCAACTGAATAAGGATATAACAACCCACTTGAAATGATCTGTGTGTTGCTTTCCACACTATCTTAGGAATATTCTTCACTTACACTTGCCTCAGTTGCCTCCTATGTATAGGCTGAACATGCCAGGCATTCTGGGTAGGCAAGGAGGGGAGAATGATATCCTCAAAGTTGTGGGTCTCAAAGATAAATTTCAGTGCCTGTGGGGGAGTGGGGAATATGGTGGATATGCTTTTAAAGAAAAAAGACTTAGCCAGGTAATAAATAGTCTCTTTTGTCCAAAGTGTTGGACTTTATCCAATAGATAAAAATGGCTCATAAAGAGTTGAAGAAAAGTGGTGTTACAATTGGGTTTTCATTTTAAGAATTTAAGGTGGAATATTTACTGAGAAATGTAGGAAGGTTATGACATAGCCAGAGGGGCAATGCCCAAGAGCATTGGTAGTAGAGAGAAGGATGTTTAAGAGACATTCAGAAAGTACGGCATGTCCCACTGTGTGGTGTAAATAGTCAAGAAGAGAAGCAAGAGCGATCTTATTGGTCAAAACTGATAGAACAAATTACTATGTTTCTAGTTAGATGGTAGTGAGAGAGTTCAGTCAATGGTTTGAAATAACTCCTTAGAATTAGATTTAGGAAGTATAACCTACGCAGTGGAAAGNCACCTCATAAAAGGCTGATTCTCCTATCATAAAGCAGCACCTTCTGTGTAGATCCTGCACCAATAACTGTAAAGATACATTTTCTTCTTCTGTCCCTCTAGGAGGAAGTGAGCTGGGTGCCACGTGATTTCTCAGTGGCTTGCTTGTTTTATTAGATACTTTTTTCATTTTGGGGTACTTGTTCCCAGGTGTATCATTTTCCATTTCACACCCCATAAATATGTACATAAATATTTTAACAGTTTCTGTCTCTGCAGATTGAATATGTGCCATATAATGGATAATAGCTCAAACTGAAAAATACCCAGGTAATAAATTGCTCTGTTCTCCAAGTTTAAATTAATCCCAAACTCAGAAGTACTGCGGTATGGTTAACAGACTTCAGCCATAACACCCATCCCATTATCAGAATCCCCATTCCTCTTCTGCCTCCTCCTCCTCTTCCTTCTCCTCCATCCTGAGACAACTTCTTATTCTGTAGCCTGAGTTGGCCTGGATCTCACTATGTAGCCCAAGAAGGCTAACCTCAAACTCACAGCAATCTACTGCTTTAGTCCCTCAAGTGCTGACATTACAGATTTGAGTTACCACATCCAGCCCATTTCATTTTATTTTTTGGTACTGAGGATTGAACCTGGGTCCTTGTGCATACTTGGTAAGAGCTCTAGCACTGAGCTACAGTCCCAGCATTCCATTTTGTTTTAAAAATGAAATTGTGTGGTGAATGGACCTGGTGAGCCCAATACCTCTGATGGCTAAAACATTTAGAATCCATAAATGGCATTCTCTGAGGCTATGTTGCAGCCAAGGTGTCACACACAAAAAGAAAAGACGGTTTTGGCAGACTTCACGAGCTCCAGAGGGTACAGCTGCTTCCTAGCCCTTTGTACAGAGATGATTCAGTACAAACTTGCACTTTGCAAAACCACCTCCCTGCAATGGTGCTGATGTAGATGGCTCAGCTTCTATACTCCAAGAATAATTTAAATGGAACAAAACACCTTGGCATAAACAATAAATTTATTAAGACATAAAGTCTTATCACTTGGTGAAGTCTGTTCTACTAAATAGAAGCTACTTGTAGCCCATCAGAGAGCCTTTCATCACTAGTGCTAACCTCATATGATAACTATAAGCTCAGCTGTGTTTGTCCTGCAATTTCAGTCAAATTCCCCTAACTTTGATGAATAGCTCTTAAGAGAGTTAAATATGAACATAAATATTAAACGGTTTCTTTGTCTTGGGTGAGCCTCTGCCTCATGAAGGGAATCTCTTGGGGAAGCAGAGGCTGAGCAGTGTGACATTGTATCCATGTAGGATTTTGTTTCCTCATGGTCTGAAACAATGTGGTCACTCTGCATCTTTTGAAGCACTTGGGAGAGGTCTAAAGATGCTGATGTGACAGAAGACAACTCAGGCTCCNTATAAACATGGCCAGTAAAATCAAAGAAGACAAAGTCCTTGAAAAATAATGGCTGCTTCTGATAGCAGGTGTATGAGGACAGATATTCTTTTGGCTTTGTCTGGAAAGATATAAAATTGAATTGTTTTTTTTTTAAATTGTAGAATCCAGGAATCTTTTAATCTATTAATTTTTAGTAGAAAAAAATAGTAGCACAGTCATTTTTTCCCCAGTTTTATATAGAACCTCCAACTACAAAGTGGTAAAGACAGAGCTGCCCTGTGAAGCCGGGGTTGTGGGGGAGAGGAAAGCTGGGTACTGTCTTTTCAACCTGACAACTGGCTCAAACAGAAGGCATCAGAGGGCAGAGCTTCCCAGGACAGCAGGGGTGGAGACTCAGCCCTCCATTTAAAGAGCAGCAAGTACAGGGTGTGAAGGAATTGCTGACAGTCCAGAAGGGCTCACCAGAGCCTGGGGACAGCTGCCTCTCACCCCTGGATCTGGCCTAGAGATTGCAGCAGTCCTGTTACCTGCCATGGAACCAGGCAATATAGCAGGTTCTGGGTGCTGATCCTACTGGACAGGTTCCAGATTCGGTTCTGATCCTTCTGGCCAGGATGGACAGACAAGTATGGGAGATATTGATTTGTGGAAAACTCACCCAAAAATGACTTGTAGTATATGAATTACTCCATGTTAGCTTGTGCCACTGAAACAAAGCAAAATAAAATATAATCCCTCCCCCAAAAATCCAACAAAAAGCCCAGGTAAAATTTGAGAGCAAATTGCTGCCCGTCAGTAGTATTCCATGCTTTGTGGTTTAGTGGCTCAAGGCTCATGCGACATCACACATCACAAGACACTTTGAAATAGAATTAGTAGACTCACCTTTTCTTTCTTTTAAATTAGAAAAATCTCCCTGGTTGGAAGCTAAAAGTTATTCAAGTCCTGTTCAATGTTTCCAATGAAATGTGGTCATGACTCTACTGTAAAAATCTCATTACCCAGCTCAGGCTGGTGTGGAATCCACTATGTAGACCTGACTGGCCTGCCTGGGGTGGAACACACTGTGTAGACCTGACTGGCCTAGAAAGGCATGCACCACCATGCTTGGTATCACTCTACCTTTAAAAGTGTTTGAAGTATTTATTACATGAAGGTAAGCTAGTTGAGGTTGTTGGAATCAAATTTTCTGGGTTAAACATCTTTACCAACTAGAAGCTGTATGGTTCTGGGTACGTTTCTCACCTACTCTGTGCCTTAGAAGAGATTTAATAGCAATAGGTACATCCTAGTGTTAGAGGACTAAACAATATGGTGCATATGGCTCTTGAAATGACTGGCACACTGGAAGGCTTCAGTGGGTGTTAAGTATTATTTTATCCATAACAGATGATAATTTTCCTTGCTTAGAAAAATATTAATGTGGTTTTTAACTTTTATGTTACAGAAGATAAGGTCAGAGATACATTAAAGAAAATGTTTAAAGCCGAAAGTTAAAATTTTTGGTAAGTTCCTCTCTTTCTAAAATTCAGTGTCAACCTGAGGTTGAACTTTTGAGTGAAATACTGTGTTTACTAAACAGAGAGAAAAAGGAATGGGCAGACAGACTCCTTTCACCCCTTCTTCCAGAAAATACTCATTTCCCCTCCTTTCTTCTTAACTGACCNTTTGTCTTGTGACTTCTAGCATGGAATGGGAGACAGAAGGAATGGAGGGAAAAGAAGAAAGAGTGAGGTTGGTCAGATGCAAATCTCTGCTTAGGCCTCCCCAAATCTCCAGGGGGTGACATTGTAATCTCAGACAGCTTCTTTCACCATTACACTTGCAGACCAGTAAAGGTTAGTAGTATAGTGATAACAGCCCAGATCTCACTGCTTTGTAGACTTATANAAGGCTGNGGGTATACACTAGGTTNTGGGTAAAGAGGAGGCTGTGGGCACAGAGGANGCTGTGGGCATAGACCAGGTGAGGCTGTGGGTATANGTGGAGGTTGTGGATAAAAATGAGTTTGTGAGTATAGGTGAGATTGTAGGTATACACAAGGTTGTGGGTATAGACAATCATTCCAGAATGAACTATTTAAACTGTTATGACTTCCTTCTGTGATTAGTGAGGCTCTGTCCAATCAACTAGTACAGATTTGTGAATGTCTGGCCTANTCATAGGTTATAAAACCTCTGGCATGGACAAGTCACTGNCCTTCCTTATAGCCTCCTGGAGTCTTTTCTCAGTTATGAAGGGATGCTGGCCAGATTTAGGCTGAGGATTGGGTATGGTCTATCCCCTATAGTCTGCTTGTTGTGTTTGAAACACCAGGNATATCCTTGGAGATGTCNGGGTGTGGTGTGGAGACAGCATTCAGTTCAATTGATATAAACTGCTGTGTTGGTTGTAGGAACATGTGGGATCAAATGCATGAGCAACATTTGATGACTTTTCCAAGACCTTGAATGGAAAACTGGGGCTCTCAAGATGGGACATACAGCTGCTTAGGGCTGGAAGGTAGAAGAAGGAAGCTATTGGAATGTTAGGACAGGGCATCCTTAACATTTGCACCACATTAAGGTTTTGAATAGTGCTCTTATTTCGATAAACTTACTTTCTTCTTACTTAGAGTCCTTCTAGAAGCTCTAGAAGATGGTTTCCAGGAAAGGAACCACAGGGCTAGTATGATAGACCAGTCAGTAAGTGATTGCCTTACAAGCCTGAGGACCTAGTTTGATTCCCTAAAACCCTTAAAAAAAGAGTTCCAGACCAATGAGAGACTATGTCTCAAAAAACCAATGTGGATGGCACCTGGGAATTGACAGGTTGTCCCTTGATCACTATATGTGCACACACACACACACACACACACACACACACATACACACACACACACGGAGGTAGGGAGGGAAGGAGGGAAAGAGACAGGGAGAGAGAGATAGATTTAGTTCTGATATGTTCCTGAGGGAATTTGCTGAATTCCTCTAGGATCCATAAGGCCACTTAATAGTTGTGTGAGCTGGATAGCTATCAGATGATGAGTATGTACTAGTCCCTTGCTACAGACCTCACATCCATTATCTCATAAATTATAAGAATCATATGAGTGGCTCTTCGTGTTTTACCCATAGGCTCCTGGGACTCAGGGGCCTGCACTCATCACCAGAGGTTCTGATAAGCAGTGTGGCAATGGGGAGCTTATTCTCAGTGTGCCAGGTATGGAGCAAAAGTATTAATGGTTGTTCCTAGTGTGGCTTGTGACTGTGAGGAATGAACGTGTGTATACACGTATGTCTACACGTGCAATATAACATATATGTACACATGCAAGACAGTAATAAAACTTAAAAATCTATCATCTATCAATCAATCATCATCTATCTACCTGTCTATCTATCTATCTATCTATCTATCTATCTATCTATCTATCTATCTATCATCTGTCTATCTATCCATACCTCACATATGCTGTGAGTATGGGTGCTCCACAGGAATCATTTGGTCAATGGTGTTGTCTTCATGGGGATTACCTTCTATAGAGACCAGCTTGCTTCTCTACAGGAATATGTGTGCCTAAGAAAGCCAAGGGGTGAATGAAGACTTATTGGTTGAGGTTGCCCATACCCCAGGGCACAGTTCTAGTCACTCCTCCTCATCTTCCTGCCCAAGGTTCCTGCACACTGCCTAGTCTGTCTTAAGTGCTGTTGGAGCCTATTCCCTATGGTGGGACACTTTGCACAGCCTTCATGCAGGGGGAGGGGCTTGGACCTGTCTCAATTGAATGTACCAGGCTTTGCTGACTCCCCATGGGAGGCCTTACCTTTTCAGGGGAGGGGATGGGGGGTGATCTGAGAGGGATGGGAGGGGGATTTGTGGTTGGTATGTAAAATGAATAAAACATTTCTTAAAAAATAAAAAGAAGAGCCAGGCGGTGGTGGCGCACCCCTTTAATCCCAGCACTCGAGAGGCAGAGGCAGGTGGATCTCTGTGAGTTTGAGGCCAGCCTGGGTTACCAAGTGAGTTCTAGGAAAGGCGCCAAAGCTACACAGAGAAACCCTGTATCGAAAAACCAATAAACAAACAAACAAACAAATAAATAAATAAAAAGAAAAAAAAGAATCTTCTATGTTGTGCTCAATAATGATGACAGGACTGTTTGTTTTATCTTCATTATCATTCATAGCTGGAATGAGAGTTTCTTCCCTGTGGAGATCTTTACTTGCCAACCAGACTGCTAACTGTCAAAGGCAAGAGTCAGTCAGGTCACATTTACATCCACTGGCCCAGAACTTGATAACATGCACAGNCATGNTTATTATCTGCATTGNTGTGAGGCCAAACAGAGCCCTCTGAATACCTCCAAGGCAGATGAAAGAGGGCCAATCCTCCCTTAGACCTCAAGAGTCTTTCTTTTACCCTTTGCCCTCCAACACTTCCCCAGACTTAACACAGTCCACAACATTGATTATGGATTATCTGTTTAAAAACAGATAATTTTAGTAGCATATAGGGAAGAGTTCTCTTGGAACATACAGCCTACAAATAAAAGATATCCATATAATATCACAGTGCGACGAACAGACCAAGGGAACAGAATCAGAGTAGGACAATGCCCTCTGCCCTACTATCACATTGCACAACCAATTGGTGTTTCAGATGAGCCAAGGAAGAGGGGTATTTTATTATATATGTTTGGAGAAAAATAAAGACTACATTCTTCTGAAAGATCCAAAATAATACCCAGGTGAACTAGAATTTAAAGTATTAAAANATATTNTACTGAAAAAGATATTGGGAAATCATTTTAAAGTTTGTCAACAAACCCAAAAACCATATGGGAAAAGATCGGCATGTTTTACTGCAAAAATAAAAAGGATGATATACTATGTGTTTAGGTATAGAGAAAATAATTCCATAGTGTGTTAGCAATGGTATGTTTAGCAGACACAACTCAGATAGCACATGGATACATGNGATTTGGACTGTTAAAACAACATGCAAAAGAAACATGTCTGGAGGAACATTGGAGAATTTATCATGTCTGTTTCTATTCTTCCCCTTATCCAGTCATCTATCTGTCTGGAAAGTAGTGTGGATTCTCCTTGTACTTCCTATTTTCACATGTATCAGTGCTGTTTCTTTTATTGACAGAGATTATTTCATCTCTGTTACTTTGCTTCTAGACAGTCTTCTTTCCCAAACCCCTTCCCCTCTTCTGACAAATGATGAGCGATTGCTTTTAAAAACTGACTTTNAAGCACGCATGGACACTGGAATGTGAACTGNAAGCCCTTAGACTCCCTGGCTTGTGTGATTCATGACCACAATTATTATTTTGTGCTTTTATTTCTTTCTTGCCTTGATAATTACATATCACAAAAATCTTTTCTTACTTGATCTCTGCTGGCANTTACAGCTTGGAATTATTTCCATCTTGCATTTAGAGTAAGAGAAAGTCAGGGCTACAAGGACCCTTTAGCCTACCCCACCAATTCTCCCATCCTGAACTTGAACTGCCTCCACAAAAATCCCCTTTTCATCCATTAACATGCTTGCCCCAGCCATCCTAGTTAATGATGACAATCTCTTCACTCTAAAATCTCAGTGTGCTCCTATTCCACTGTGCCATACAGGAAAAAAATTATAAGTCAATTGCAGATTGTTTTATAAGAGGCTTTGCCGTCTGGGTAGAACTTCCACTCTGCCAAACACACTAATAAACTTACATGGCAATGTTGGAACNTTTATGTGAATGAATTATTCCTAAATTATCAGCTCATATTATCATATAAATAATTGCTGTTGCCTTCTGTCCCAGCAGTGCTATAATCTCTAATAAAGCAGTTTATACTTGCTTTAAGTGAAACGACAGTGCCCTAGAAAACTAACATTATATTGCTTTAATAATAAAGGAACAAAATTATTCAGGCAGCTCTTACTGGCTTTCCAACTCTGTGGATCAGATCCAAGCCCTATCACCTACATCTATGAGGAAAAGACAACAGACTGGCCCTAGATGTGGTGCTGTATGAAATAGCCTAGCCTCCATATATTTAGAGCCCTTGGTGAGAGGATGGAGTCTGTTTCCAGCCTCCTACTCTCTCTTCTTCCCAACCATGTAAACTCTTTGTATAAGAACTCAAGTCTCTGCAAGAGAACAGAAGTAGAAAATAATGGTCCTACCTTTGGTGCATGGTGGTCATGACATGAACAATTAGAAGTTGTCTAGTCTATTGAGAGGGCTGGTTAATACAAGGCTTGGACTTAAATGAGGCACACTGGCTCTGTACAAACAAAGAAAAAATGACCCGAGGGGAGGAAACAGGTCTTCACAAATGTCATGTTGGATCACGTGGAACAGAAGAGCCACTGAAATTCGAGTATATGCAAGTACATTATGATGATGCTGTGTGCAGTAAGTTCTGCTGGAGTCTCAAACCACAAGCACTTTCAGAGTTGATAATTGCCCAGAGAGATGATCTCCCTTCTGTTCACTGAGATCTAAGACAGGGAAAGATGATCCTGTCCAGAGAGTTTTAATTTGCTTGAAAGCCTTAATCAGATGGTAATGTTTTCCCCCTGCGGACCCCTCTCTCAGTCTGTCAAGAGGAGTCCAGCTGCTAAAGCTGAAACACTGGCAGACAGACACTCCCTGTTAGAAAGGAAAGCATTATAGACAGGCGGTCCAAGGATGGTATGTACACATGGCTGTGCCTCAGATGGTTTCTGTTGTATTTGCAGGAAGTGGAAGGAGGCTATTGAGATCTGTACTAATGAGAAAGAGCAAGTGTAATAATTAACTCACCCTTTTATCAAGAGAGTAAGTTTGGATGGGAGGTGT
>LZPO01076015.1:65571-80306 GCA_001675575.1 Neotoma lepida | reverse complement strand
CCTGCCATGACAATTGAAACTTCTAGAACTGAGCTAAAATGAATCCCCTCTCAAGTTGTTGTTTTTTTAATGTATATGAGTGTTTTGCCTGCATGCATTTCTGTGCAGTGCCCATGGAGGCCAGAAGAGGGCATCAGATCCCCCAAAACAGGAGTTGCCATGTGGGTGCTGGGAATCAAACTCTGGTCCTCTGGAAGAACAGCCAGTGCTCTTNACCACTGAGCATCCTCCAGCTCCTGTTTTGATTTTTCTTTTAATTAAATGGGTGGATAAATGAATGAATTTTGAGNCAGAGTCTCTTGTACCCCAGGCTGGCTTCAAATTTACTATGTAGCTGTCATGGCTATTCTTGCTCATCAACTTGACTACATCTGGAATTAACTAAAACCCAAGCAGCTGGGCTGTCCTGTGAGAGATTTTTGGATCTTAAGCCCAGATAACTTGAAGCCAGAAGATACACAATCTGGATTNTTGAGGGGGAGACCCACCCTAGATCTGGGCCATACCTTCCCGTGGCAGCGTACAGACATGGAAGAAGAATGCCTGCTCTCTGCCTGCTTGCCCTCACTGTCCCTGTAAGTCCATTCCTCCACTGGCCTTGAAGCCTGGCCCTTTGGGATTCTGGTGTATGTGGAAGAGCAGCTGAGACATCCAGTCTCGTGGACTGAACAACTACTGGATTCTTGGACTTTCTATCAGGTAACAGCCATTGTTGGAGTAGCGGGACTACAGACTGTAAGCCACTCTAATATATGTATATATATTATATANACACACACACATATATAGACACACACACACATATATATATATACATAAACATATATATACATAAACATATACATATATACTCCTCTGCTCCTCTTGCCTGTCCCCGAATGCTGCCATTACAGGAGTGTGCCACTATGTCTGCTTTATGTAGGGCTGGGNACTGAATCCAGGACTTCATCCATGCTGGGCAAGTACTCTACCGACTGAGCACATCCACAGCAACTATTTTGGTCACGCACTGCAACAGCTGTTAGCACACCATCTTATATGAGCTGTTTAACGACGTACATCCATATACAGATGTGCATTCACCCATGGGCAAGCTCAGGAACTCTGCNTATGTTGACCTTCTGTCTCTGTTCAAATACTGAGAGAGAAAAAAGGAAAATGAAAAAACGGAGGTCTGTGCTGTCTCAAGGACGTCTCTGACTGAGTTGCAATGTACAGGTTGGGAACTAATTAATCACTTCCATCAAGGGTCAGAAGAGTGGACGCCATCTTATTAGTTCATGTGATTACTTGTTATTATGCACCCTCAGTACCTGAAGCTGTAACAGATAGGGAGTTTCTCTCTAAGTGAAAGCTTCTCATTCGTGCCACACNAGTGTATTCTGCTGTAATGGTTCCTCTGGAGCCATTAGCTGGCTAATCTGNGGCATGTGACTACACAATTTGCAAAGTTTGCTTGTAAACATATTCTTAATGGTGTTTTGTTAAAATATCCCCATCTGAGTAAAATTCACATGGAGTTTTAGACATTTGCCTAAATGGAAAGTAAGAGGATGGATCTTGACTCTTGCTTGTTTAGAAACAAAACCCCAAAGTGACTGCACTGCAATTCAGTGGCAAAGGGAAGTTCTGGGTTCAACCCGAGCATGCATGTAAATGTAACCAACACCGCTCTGACTTCGGGTTCAAAACAGAAAAAAAAAGCATTTTATGGAAGGATACAGGATGTATCTGGTTTATGAAGGGATAGTCTGACTTGATTTGGTTTGGTTTCAGAGTATATTTCTCGGTGACTTTCTTGTAACAATCCATACAAGTTTTCTTTGAGCTAAAATTACNGAGTGGGTAGGGCTGGAGAGCTGGATCAGTGATTAAGAGTACTGTCTGCTTCTCCAGAGGACCTCAGTTCAGTCCTCAGCACTCACATAGTGGCCAACAACAGTCTACAACTCTGTTCCAGGGGATCAACACCCTCTCTGGCCTCCACAGGCATGAGGCACACATGCGGTGCACAGACATACATGCAGCAAAACATCCATATACATAACTTAACAATAAAGTTGTCAAGAGGTGATGCACAGATGTGCATGTGNGCCCTTGCATGGTGAAGCCAGATGCTGCCTATTCAGATGCAGTGAGCACTGATATCTGCAGATATGGATTAATTTCATGTTTAGACCTATAGTTCTATCTAACAGAGAATTAATTCTCTTAATTGTATGCTTTCAGTATTATTTTATCTAGCCTTTCAGGAGACAGACAACCAAATATTGCTTCATAACCTTGAAAAGGGTACTGAAACATTTGCCTTGCATGTTTTTATTTGAGAGACTTCATATATTATTATTTCTATATGCTTGGAAAATGTATGTAAGAGAATGGAAGACTTTAGACGATTTNAAGTGTCTTTGGACGGTTCAATTTATTCTTACCTCCCCTCTACCAGCAGGAATCTGCTCTGCTTCAAAGAGATAATTCTTTATCACTTAGCTTAATTTTTCCATTTTCAGTATTCTCAGGGCTTTGGACGTATTTTTGAGTTCCTTATAATCATATTCTATTCTGTCCTGATTACCTTGTTTCAGGATTCTGGGCCTCGGCAATAATTATAATGAAATGTTACTAAATATTGTAGCACCTCCAAAGCCTCAACTCTCGCTTGTTGAGAGACTCACAGTGCGGGGCCATGATTTATGAGAGCCTGATTCTCACTGTAGCGTGCTTCTGACAAGCCAGGGGAGACACCAATGGTTTGACTTTGGAAATATGGGCATAATGTTAGAGGACTTGGAAGTGGTATTGTCAATGACAACTGTGTGAACGTTACTGTGTCTGCCTGGGTCACTAAACNGGATACTTAGAAGAGAACATGCTGTCTTTGCACCTGCAGACGCACATTGACTCTTGGGCAGAAGTGTGTGTGCTGCCGGGGTGGCCTCCAGCCATGCTGCCATTGATTTTCNTCAGAAAGCGCTCTTTTCTTCTGGGGTGATTCTGCTGTGTCTTATTTCCCCCTCTTGACAGAGTGAGCTCATTTTGGGGGAACACTCCCAAACTGCAAAGACAAAAGTAGTCTGCACAGCAGAAACTGGGGTGAACTAGAACAGCCAGTGTTGGTTTGCATGACCTAGGATTTATTGAGTCTTTCTGTCTTGATTTTCAGTGGACTAGTGCATATTTATTTGAAATAGTTTCATTGAAATGGAAGAGGAGGCAGTGGGAAGAGGNTTCTTCCATCCTANCCTAATGGCATTAAGTACCTGCCATGCAGTGTTTTAGCCTTTCCATACAGATTACTATTTTGTAATATTAACATGTAGTTTGTTAATGAAGAGCTATGCTTACCACTCTGTATCTTCTTTGTTCACACCCAAAAAGTATAACATGATAAACTTGAGTGAAAAACCTCATGAAATCCATCCCTTTTCANACAAAACAGACACCAATAGAAATTTAAGAAAAGGAAAAATATTTCCAAGACACTTGGCTAAATTTAATTTCACACTTTTTACCATTTTTATTTCTTTCAGACTAATTTAGATTCATTCTAAGTTATTTTGTAGAAAATGGCTAGGTTGGCTCGTAATTTTTAATATTGCCATAACACTGCTGTAAAGCAGACAGAACATGATCTTCCTGTACGCCATAGAAAGTATTTCTGGGGAGTCACTGACTAGAAAGCGAATCGCGAAGGCAATCATTTTGGTCTTTAAAAATTCTGAGATTCTTCTGGATGACTTCTCAAAAGAGTTACCAATTTATACAGTCCATCCACATAGGGCAACTGAGCGAGCATATTAAACATAACCCTAATTTTCTAGTGTAAAAAGCGGGGGTGNGTTGTTTTCTTTTTNCTCAAGTTAGTTAAGATGAGGATTGGCTGAGGTGACCCATGCAAATTATCTACTGCTCCAATGCANCAAACTGTCTNCTTAANTAATCTTCATTCCTTCCTTCCGCTGTCCCAACCGCCCTGCTCTACACAGAGCAACAGCACAGTGGTGAGTGGCTCCTCCTCACCCCTGTTTTACTGGGTGGATTATACGTGTTGTTCCCAGCACTGTGACACTCAGATCCACTTCAGCACTGCACTTTCTGTCCTGGGTTGGCCATTGTGCTTTGGTGACAGATGCCACCACCAAAATCAGAACCTTCATGCTTTAGAACCCCCCTTTGCCTTCTGTTATGATTCTTCATTTCTGTGGCTTTAGAGTCTCATCCATAGATATCTAGTTCGAATGAACTGAAATGAAGGTATCTGCCTCTGCTTGGTCTAAGGAGCGGTGGTGACATGGTGACAGGAGATATATAAATCCTAAAGCTGCATATGTATCACCTCATTGTAAGGAGTTCAAGTCTTAAAAAAATTAAAATGTGTGTGTGTGTATGTGTGTGAGTGAGTGTGTATGTGTGTGTGAGTGTGTGTAAGTGAGTGTAAGTGTATGTGAGTGTATGTTTGTGAGTGTGTGTATTGTGAGTGTGTGTATGTGTGTGAGTGTGTGAGTGTGTGAGTGTGTAAGTGTGTATGTGTATATGTGTGTGAATATGTATGTGTGTTAAGTGTGTGTGAGTGTATGTGTGTGAATGTGTGTGTTGTGTGAGTGTGTGTATATGTGTGAATGTATATGTGTGTGTATGTGNGAATATGTGTGTGTATATATATGTGTGTGTGAGTGTGTGTATATGTGTGAATGTGTATGTGTATGTGTGAATGTGTGAGTGTGTATATATATATGTGTGTGTGTGTGTGTGAGTGTACGTGTGTGTATGTGTGTGAGTGTGAGTAAGTGTGTGTATGCATGTACCTGTGTGCTGTGAGTACATGCCGTTGTCAGAGGAGGACATCTGGTTGAGCAGTTCCATCACTCTCTGCCTCAATCCCTGGCAACAGGAACTCTCACGGAGCCTGGAGCTAGGCAGATGATGTCCTCCTGTCCCCACCCCCTACAGTACCGGGGTTGCAGGTACATATGTGACTATGCACAGCGTTTACATGGGTTCTTGGGATTTGAACTCAGCTCTTCATGTTTGTGCAGCAAGTTCTCTCACCCACTGTTCGATGACCCCATCCTGTAAATCTTAAATTCTGATGTTTTTCCTTATTCTGCCTATGTTGTTGCAGGACTCCATGACACTTCCCAGGGACATCACCCTTCTTTTTAGGCTTGTGCGAACCTTTTCCATACTTTATTTTCATCAGGACTTAACCCACAATATCGCTTACTTATTGTTCTGTCAAGGCTGGGATGAGTCTTTTGAGAAGGGAGTTGATAGACAGGACCATTCAGTACAGGAAAGGTGACTTTCCCTTCAAGTATTTGATGTACATGGAGCTGACCAAGTTTTGCAGCTAGCTCAAGGAACCATCTGGGCCTAGATTTGATATGTTCCAAGGCTGGATGAGTTCTCTGTCCATCATAATACTGTCACCTACCTATGTCACTCTTGTCCCCTTCCCATCACCAGCACTTGACAACTTGTTTAATCTCCAGACACCTCTGAGCACAACGGCCCTTTAGTCTCATCTAATGTTCAGTTCTATAATGATTACTCTGTGCTGGGCGCTTTACAAATTTTTACTCATTTCTTCCTTAACGACTGTCTCATTTTTGTTTCCCTCCCTTAAGAGACAACAACCTAGCACCTTTTCCATGTAATAATCTTTAAACACCCTGAACACAATCACCACATTCCCCACTTCCTCCAAGCTGGCCCAGTTGGCCCACCTCCTCCTGCAGGGCTGTGAGGGACTTCATGCCTTAGCCAATCTCCCCTGAACATCCTTTGATTCATTAATGTCTCTTTCAAAGATTCTAGTCCTTGAATGTGTTTTGCTTGGCATGTACCTTTTAAATTTGTTTTCTGAGTGAAGAAAACAAAGCAATAACAGAAGTAGCTTAAAGCCATTCTACAGAGCTTGCCCTTCCCAGTGCCCTGCTTACCACCTTGGTTCCAGCNTTTCTGGTTGATCTTTGAATGTGTCTGTTAGAGATGTGTCAAGTGTCACATGCAGGATTGACCCTGCATGCAATCACCCCTGGTTTCAGATGACCAGAGCCCAGCCAGGGGCCTCCTTCAGGCTACGATGCTATCCAATTGATTCTACAAGTTTAGACTGGTTGATCACAGCACTTCTCCTTGCCAGGCATTTTCCCTCCATGAAGTCTCTGAGGTGAGATTTATCATAGTTATCTTCAGAAGAAAAGTCCTCTTGCACTCAAGCACCATCAAAGAGCATATGGTTATTGAGAGTTTAGAATCAGAAGCCAAGGAAAGATTAATGGAATACAGAATCCCCTAAGCTCCATTTTCTTGGTTATGGCTCTTGGGTCTTCTCTCTCCTCTTACCCCACCTTTTACCATTAGCACTTAGCTTCCTGAGCTACTGCTTCATTCCCAGAATGATCTCTCTAGGGATTTCCCCATCTCTCTCCTTTAAATATATGAGACAATTTAACACTGGCTTAGCTGTACCAATAGGGTGACCACACTATTGGTACAGCCAACAACAGATTGTCTACTCCACAGGAGCTATCTGCCAGAGAAGACAAGGAATGGTTACAATCAGCAAAACATATTTCTCCTATCACAGAAGATCACTTATTTTAGAGCTAGGCAACACTTTTAAAGCCGATTTTCTTTTCTTGTAGACAAAGAAATCCAGATTCAGAGGGGACACATCAGTTAAGACAATGGCTGATGGCTAGAGAGGCAGACATGGAGCCCAGAAATGGGGCTGGCTTGTTTGCTGTGATATTAGAGGTACCATTTGCATACACGAGCTTTTTCTCATTGTAACTATGGAAAGTCTTCACAGTAGTATTTTACCTTTACCTTTACCTTATCTAAACAAAAATAAATAATGGAATTCCAAGGAAGTTTGTTAAAGCTGTGAGTGTGATGAGAAAATTCCAGAAAGTGGCTAAGTTTCTTTGGCTCATTCCATGGATACTGCTATGCTCTTAATCATGTCTTGGCTGGTCTGGTGTCCTAAAAAGATGATAGTTTTGTTGAGTGTGTGTGTGTGTGTTTGTGTGTGTGTGTGTGTGTGTGTGTGTGCATGTGTGTATTTGTTTGTGTATGTATGTGTGCCTGTTGCACATGTGTATATGTATGCATGTACATGTGTATATGATGTGTATACGTGTGTGTCTGTGTATATATGTATTGTGTGCATGTGTGCAGGTGTGTATGTTTGTAGGTGTGTGTGTATGTGTGTAGGCACNTATGTACATGTATATGTGTGCATGTAAGGCCAGAGGACAACATTAGGCATTGTTCCTAAGTTGCCACTTGTCATTATTGGTGACAGAGTCTCTCAGTTGTCCTAAACTTTCCAAGTAGACTAGACAGGCTGGTCAGTGAACCCCAGCTATCCCCCACTCTCCTCTCCCCCAGCGCTGAGATTATAAGCATGAACTACCACGCTTAGCTTTTTAGGTGGGTACAATGAGTCAAACTCAGGCGTTATGCCTGCAGTGCAAGTGTTTTACACACTGAACCATCACTCCAGTTCACTTGTACCTCTCTGCTGGTGTCCTTGGCACTGTTCCTTTGGCCTTTCACATACTTTGTCATGGATGTATCCTATAGCAGAGCTCAAAAGCTACTGGTTTCTCTCCCTACTGGGCTTTATCATGAGGAATATTTTAGATATCCAGACANGGAATATTTTTGCAACATATATAAAAGGGAAACAAATGAGTGGAAAGCCAACCCAGAGGTTAAGAGCACTGGCTGCTCCTTCAGAGGACCTAAGTTTGACTCCCAGAATCCACATGACAGCTCACAACTGTCTGTAATTCCAGTTCCAGAGGATCCAACTCCCTTTTATAGATTCTGTGGGCATTGCTCTCACATNGTATACCAACATAACACTCATACATGTAAAATTAAAGACAGAAAGTGAAGAGAGAATTTCCGGTTGCATGAACATAGAGTCCATTTCCCCCCTATTACAGATTGGTCTTTGATCTGGGCAGATCGAAGACACTATCTGATCTGACCTCACCCCGTTTCCAGCCAGGAGGACATTTAAGGTCAGATGGATTAGCTTTTGCTGGGAATCATAGAGCTGTTTGGAATAGAGCCTGTGTGTCCTCACTAATGTAGCCAACAGCTCCACACAGCTCTCACACAGCAGCAAATAAACACGAAGGCCCATTCCTCTGCTTTGTTTTACTTTGATTGATAGGGGAGGGATCATGCGCCACTTACAGTAATCTCTTTAGATTCTATAATAATCCTCGCATTATCCTGTTAAACGGTTGCTGTAGCTCTGTGCTTAATAGATTGAAATCTATTATTCATTATGCCATCTTGCTCTTGCTCAAATAATATTATCCTTATGACTAAATTTTATGGATTCATACTTAATATCATAGCAGAGAGAGAAGATAAATTATTAGAACAAAGAGTCTGCATTTGTGGATTTACTTGCACAGGTATATTTTTGAACATTGCTCTGCACCAGGCACTGACTTTGCATTTCAGGGGACTCAAAGGCTATGCATGGCATGGGTTTTAGTGTCAGAAGATTGGCATTCTGTGGTGAGCTTTTGAGTGTCCAGGACCATCTGGGGCCTGATACAAAGCTGTCCCTAATGAGGGGATAGTATCATGGAGACAGGAGCTGATCCTGAGGCCAGGCAGTGCTGGGTTTGCATCTTGGTTGTGTTATTTGCTAGCTGTGTTCTTTTGGGCAGGTGACTGCTCAAGTCTCAGTGTCCACATCTAAAGACAGAATAGCATTCACTTCATCAAGTTATTTCAAAGACTTTTTAAAAGATATGACAGAAATAATTTCATGCATTCCTGATCCATACCTGATACAAAACTGTTAGCTAATGTTCACACTTATTATCATTTGATCCCAGTGAAGTCTGNATCTCTAAACACACTGGTGAACAGAGGCAATTATCCAAATATACCCCCNAAAAGAGAAACCTTAGCTTTGCATTGGAAGTGCATGCACTTTATTGATTTGATTGCCTAATGGCTAATCAACTAAGTTTGATTTGGAGCCTCCTTGCCCACAGAATAATCTCTAGCTTTGATGAAAAAGCCTGAGTTAAGCTGTGGATAGTAGTGGCTTCACCAGGGTGTTAGCTTCAGCTTAAGTTTGAGCTGTTTGCTTCATAAGAGGTGTTCTCCAGACATGAGCCTCTTGCCTTTGATTATCAGTGTTTGCTGTTCACCCAAGGAGGTTCTCAGCCCCAGGCTTCCTGATTGGTGGTCAATTGCTCTGGTTCNCACTTGCCTTGTTGCTAATACAGTGCTGTAGCTCTCATATTAGCCCCTTAGAGAAAGGACTTCAGATAAATGGTACAAAGTTGGAAAATGTGAAGCATTTTTGGTTGATCTGAAATCATGAAATAATCTCACTAATTCTTTGCCAAATTTCTCTCACTCACTGTTTTTCTTTTCTCTTTTTGTAATCCCCCCCATCTCCTTCTCTTTCTCTCTGTCTTTCTACTGGAAGGAATATTAGACCTTACTGTGTCTGCATAATCTGGCTAATTTGAAATGAAATGGTCCTTAAGCAGTTTTGTGGTCAGGCCATTAACAATCATTTTGTAAAGTGAGGGATGTATCCCAGGGCATCCTTGAATATTAGCGACCCATGAATTGCTGTCAGTTTGAATTTGTATGTGTTTCCTCATCATAAAAATTCTGTGATCTAATTTTTGGAGGAAGAAAGAAAAACTTTAGGAAAATTAAAGATTTTATCAAATGTTTGTGAGACCATTCCCATGTGTGTAAAACCAGAATGAAAACTCGAACAGTGTTTGAATAATTAACAGCAAGGACATTATTGGGTGTTTGTGAGGCCATTACTATGTGTGTAAAATCAAAGTAGGGCCCAGCACATTTTTTAATAATTAATACTTGTGATGTCTAAAGCTCTATTGACAAAGATACCCATTAAAATGTTTTCTTTCTCGACTTATCTAAGTGNCTGTGTCTCTTTTCCAGTTCTGGGTTCATGCCTAGATAGAATTTCTTTTAGAAATTTATCAAATAGAAGAAAATTCAGTAATATAATTGAGAATTTCAAAGGCTGAGAAAAATCATAAGAGGCCAGTGTTTTGAGTTGGAATGTGAGAACTGTAAATGAATTATTATACTNTTTTTAAAATATGAGAAAATACACATGAGAATCATCAAAACTGCCTAAATCAAACTCAGAGAAGAAAAAAAAAGGTAATCACTTCTTACTTTTTTCTTCTTCATATAAAAAGCATCCCCTCCCTTCTGACCTTGCAAGAGAGGTCCTGAGACAAAACACTGCACTCTCTGTAGTTTTCCACCTTTTAGACCATTCAAAATAACCAAAGCAATGCTGCTCTCTTTAGCTTCTGTGTGTGTAGCAATGCTAGCCTCCCTCATCCAAGGGCTGAGTGCAAAATACAAGTGTCTAGGAGATTCCAGCTCCCCCGCAGTGTGGGCTGCCCTCTCCACTCTGTGTTCTCACCCTGCTCCTTCTCTTCCTCTATCCTCTCCCACAGCAGTCCAAGAGTATGATGCCCACAAAAGAAAGATGCCTGGGTACATTGGTCCAAAAATACAGTGACTATTGTCTTTGCCCTCCCTGGAGCTGCGGGCTGGGGAGCGGGCATTCACCCACACAAAGTAAATAGCAACTAGCTGGGTGCAGGCAGCAGAAGTAGTGACAAGCCCACTGAAACAGAGCCAATCCAACAATATTACTTCATTATTTCGAATGCTCCCATGATGAAACTTTTGAAAAGTGAACCAAATTTATTTATAATTCTTTTTATAACATTCTAGAGCTATGATCTATTATGTCATTTTTTAAAACATTTTTGGAGCTGCCAAATTTGGTAGAATGATGGCAAAAACTGAGAAAGTCAGAAATGAAAAGGGCCAAAGCAATGATCTGTTCATTCATCTCTCAGAGCTGGAGCAGCTACTGGGGGAGACTCACTGGCCTTGTCTTTGTTTACACTGCTTCATAATTTCCTAAAATAAGTCTTTAGATGTTTTAGCAGGTTGCACCTTGCTGTTTGTTTAGGCTTGAAGACTTCCCTTTCTCTCTCTGCTGGATTTCAAACAACGTACCGAGTATAGCAACTGAATTATTATATTTCNCATCTGTATATTCTACTGGCAATTTAAAACTGTCTTGATTTAAAATGGGAAACTTCACACTAGTCCTAAGAAATTCTGAGAGGTACAAGAATTCAATCTGGTCCANGTAGTAATAGTAATGAAGAACTTGAACTCTTCCCCATTTCTCTTGCAAGAGCTAAAAAACCATTTATGGATTTTCATTTTAATCCTCACAGAACAAATACAGCAATTTTGCTAACTGCGAAGCTTACCCAGAGACCCANTGCAGAGTCAGAGGGGAGCCCAGGCATGAGTGTGATTCTCACAAGGTTTCATGTAGAGGTTTTGTGGCGCTTGCTACCTTGATGGTGGCTAAGTCCCAGGACCTGTTTGAATCTCAATTCATCTGTCACATATGTGGGAGGAGCAGGGGGCACAAAGTCAGAGATTCCTCTACGGACCAGTTAGAGTCATTTACAGACAGCTCTATTTACAGCTCAGAACTCTTCTTCATGATCACCCGTTGTAGCATTTTCCCCGATATTTCATAACTACTTCTTTTTTGGCTTCTCTAATTACAAATTTCTTTCTTTCTCTCCTAAGGGAATAAAAGGGTGGTGAGTCCTTTTCTATATCTTTTCAGGGAGTGCCAACCAAAGCAGTTGGGAAGAGGGGTATCTCTGCTCTAATGCCCTTTTNAAAGGTCTGTGTTGGAGACCAAATCTAGGGCGTCACGCAGACTAGGAAAGAGCCCCACCCCACCCTTAGCTCAGACACTCAGAGCTGCAGGAGATGTTTTACATTTTGGTCTTGCCTTCCACTTTAAACTGTCCGTTCTACTTTCTTACTCTGAGATCACTCACTGAGAGT
The DNA here is from genome assembly GCA_001675575.1 of Neotoma lepida. Classification (NCBI taxonomy): domain Eukaryota; kingdom Metazoa; phylum Chordata; class Mammalia; order Rodentia; family Cricetidae; genus Neotoma; species Neotoma lepida. The sequence continues at coordinate 68,363 of LZPO01076015.1, read as the reverse complement.
TCTCTCACCCTTCTTCCTTCAAAATATTTCTGCTCTTATTTTGCCCTGTTCTTACTTCTCCAGCCAATACCTCCTTTACCTTGTCTCAAAAGAAGAAAGAACGTTTGTGTCCAACAGCTGTCATCTATCTCAGCCTTGATCCGATGACCACTTGTTCTAAGGAACTGATTATAATACATACACAATAAAAGCACCAAAGAAAGCTAGTAGATAAAATGGGTGTGCCCATCTATACGGAAAACTGTAATCAGAATTTCTGCAGATGAGGGCCAGGTCCAGTCTTAAGTTAAAAGAGGAAAGAATTGATATCCAGTGTTTCAGGGTCCCGGTTCATTTATTAACTGTTGCTGATTCTTCAGTTTTAATCCACTTCTCTGCCTCTTTCCTTCTAACCTGTGAATGTACTCAACCCTTCATTATCCAAGCGATTCCTTCCCTCATCTCTCAAGCTGTGGCTTTGTGCATCTTTGTGCATCCACTTTCACCTATGTTTTCCTGAGTAGTAATCANTACAAATTTGTAAGCAACTTCATGGAACAGACTGGCCTCAAATTCCCCATGGAGCTGAAGATGACCTGAATTTCTGATCCTCCTGCCTCCACTTCCCGAGTGCTGGGATCACAGTGGTTTTGTGTGATGCTAGGGATTTACTCCAGTACTTCATGTATTCTGGGCANGCACTCTACCAATGAATAGAAGTTATATTGNTTTCACAGAAGTCATGTGAAGTTTTGTTCTTTACTTTTAAGGAGAAACAAAATTACATGTGCTGCTACTAGCAGAGATCCAATATTGGCAGTTGAAAAACGGAGTTAAATTGATTTTCAGTAGGTTACTTGTTCTTCCATCAGAGAAGAATATNAGTAATTGTCATTTCTTGTAATTGTTGATTTTAATAAGATGATTCTAATAAGATAAATGTTTTTCTCTTTAGACATGAATGATTGTGAATGTTCTCAATTTCANTTCCTTTTACTCCCCATCCTACGACAGCAAGTGATGAATGGGTGTGGTGCTTCAATAGCAATGGCCATTCAAGATGGGATTGGTAAACATTTCAGATTTGAATCCTTNTTAGACATTCACTGAAATTACTCACAACCATATTCTCCAAAGATCATTGGTTTACAGACATAGATACTTGGAATATCTTTGTGATAGAGATTAAGTGTGCACAGTCTGGAATCAAGGTTAGATAACCTGAGTTTGAATCATTGTTAACTGTTCTATTTTAGTCTAGTTGCAGAACCTCTTCACGCCTCAAACTCATCCTGTGAAAACTAAAAAACAACCNTACTTATGGTTTTGTCATCAAGATGCGATGAGATAATCATGTAGAGAGCTTTGTCTAGCACCNGATTCAGAAACCAGTAGTCAAGAGTCATTATTAAGTAGAAGCGTTTTGTTAAAGCAATTTGGCTGTTTTATATTGATTTTCAGTGATTGCTGCCTTTTTTTCTCTGCTTGCCCTTTATCCTGAAGGTTATAATTTTGCAAAACCAATTTGAACAGTTCTGCAGTACCCTTAGTACCTTTGAAGCCGGGGTGAGATGGCTCAGCAATTAAGNGCTTGCCACTCAGTCNTGAGTACCTGCAAGGGCGTATGCCCGTAATCTCAGCACTGGGGAGGTGGAGCCAGGAGACTCTCAGGAGCTCTTTGGTCAGCCAGGCAAGTGATTTTGGTTGCTCAAAATGAATGCAGAGATCAGTTGATTATGGGGAGCCTCATCCCACTGGATATATCTGTAATACAACTCTTTCAATGNAGCAACTAAAGCTCAGGGAAGATCAAGGAAGAGGAGATGGAAAGNTTGTAAGAGCTAGAGGACCAGGAAGCCTACTGTAATATTGTGTCTCCTAGAAATGAGAGTAGTATTGCTATATCCATGATACCTCAAGAATGTGGCTGCCTAAACAAGACCTGAACAGTAACAACACCAACAGACATGTTAACACGGAATGTGGAAATCTCATGGGGCCCCACTTCCAAAGAATAACACATAACTGATGACTGCTGAGAGGGGGATAACTGATCTCCCCTATGCATGAGCCCCTAACTGGTTATCTAATACCAAGGAGTCAGCCCTGATATCATTTATAACCAAGCCACACTAAACAGACTCAACAAGTTGTAGTTATATATTAAGCATGTATATGTAATATTAACAAAGAAAAAGAGACCTCCAATTTAAGCACATGGGAAAGGTTTCAGGGAAGAAAGAGAAAGGGAAGTGATATAATTATATTTTAATTAAAATAAGAAAATATATAATAAAAGGTAAGGTGGAGTGTGACAGAACAAGAAACCTAACACTGACCTCTGGACTCCACATGTACACATATACCCACAAACACACATCAGAGAGAGAGCAAGGGCAAGAGAGAAACAGAGAGACAGAGACAGAGAGACAAAGACACAGAGAGACACACACAGACAGAGAGACAGAGAAAGAAAAAGAGAGAGGGGGAGAAAGGGAGAGAAAGAGAGCATAGTTGAAACTGACAAGAGAGTGCTTAGTGATGAATGGCATTCCTATTCCGAGCCAAAGATTTTTTTCTCCCGTTCTCTCATCCCCATTTCCTTGCATTCAAGCCATTTGCCCCCATCTCTGGCTGTTTTTAGCAGGCAGTTCAAAAAGTCTATGTTTTCTGGGAACTATTTCATCTTTCAAAAAGCCTTTCATCAAGCTAGATATGGCAGCACATATCTGAAATCAGGAAGTAGAGGTAGGAGGATCAAGAGTTCAAGGTCATCTTCAGCTCCATAACCAGTTTAAATCCAGCCTGGGCTA
>LZPO01076015.1:41255-60340 GCA_001675575.1 Neotoma lepida | reverse complement strand
GTTTGAAATTTGTCTGAACACTAGGAATTAGAGGTTCTGGACACCCAGTCTGTGAGACTTTATTTGCTGGATTAAGTGAGAGTCCAAGTCTGTGGTCATGGAGAAGGTTTATCACCAGGGTCTCATTTTAAAACTATTTGGGAAGACTATGAAGAAAAGAATGGAGAACAAAGAGACTGGAATTGTTTTTCTAAAAATTTATATGTGATAGATCTCTTTTGGAAATCTCTACATTGTAATCAAAAGATTCTGATTCAATATTGGATACATGAATGAATTTTTTTAAGTTCTCCAAATCATTCTTGAACATATCACTCAACAACTGTGATTTGAAAAATATCAGATGAGAAGGGAGAAGGTTANTTACTGGGGCATGAGAGCAAGAACATTTTTTGTGTGGGGAGGAAAAGGCAGGCAACCAAAAGATAATTTGAGAGCAGAATTAATTCAGGACAATCAGGTCTATGGTTGAAAGAGGGCTTAGAGACAACTATTGGCTCCCAAGTCTAGGACTTCGGTGGGATAGAGGGTAGAAACAAGAGATAGGGTGGACTTCCCAGTTCTTGACAAGAGTAGGTTTAGCCAGATGTGTTTTGAGGTCTAAAGATGGCTGCTGTAACAAGGCCACATCTGGAGGGATGGTTTGAGACTCAGGGGTAGTTAAAGAGACAAGGAAAATCAGGAGGGAGAGAGAGCACAGTTGAGACAGTGAGTGGAGATTACAGTTTCAAATCTTTCATATGAAAGGAAATTAGTCCTGCTCTTGTGTTCCATAACCTTGAACCCTCTCAAGCCCGAGATCTGATATCGTCCACCTCCCCCTGCTTTTCTCATGTCCTCCCACCCATNTCTAGTTCACTGCCTTCTCTGTGATGTGAAGTTCACCCTGGTTATGGCCCCTCTGCCACTTCGCACCTGGCCTGATGCACAGCCCTTCAGCTGGCATCCATACTCTTTTCACTTGACTCCACAGCAGTGGACAATCCTTGCCCATCACAAACATCAGGTCCCTGCTTAGAACCTTGCATGGTACCTTCCATCACAATTAGAATAATGGAGCCCGTGAGGTTCTGTCCGGCCTGGCTCTCCTGTATTCTCCGTCCCTTCACTCACATGCTTGGTCCCTGCCTTTGNACCACACAGCCCTCTGCCCAGGCTCAGTCTCTGCTTTCTCTCCGCCACTGACTTCCTTTCCTTTAGTTCATTTATTGACTTTATTGTTTTTTATTGTAACAAAAACATACGTACAAGAAACTCTGTTTACCTACCTCTGCCTTTCTGTATCCATCTCTGTTATTTCTGTCTTCTCTGTCTCAGTCTGCTACTTCTATTCCTCCCATACATACATGCACACACACACACACATACACACACACACACACACACAGAGATAGGAGGCAGAGACAGAGACAGAGAGACAGAGACAGAGAGAGACCTATTGGTGAATGTCTTCCCTAACCCTTGCCACTTTCTCGCTTATTCTTTCTTTTCACTTTTACATGTTTCTATTATTTAGCATCTTCGTTCTCAGAGAGGCTTTCTCTGACATCTTAACTACATTAACGTCTCCAATTAGAACGCCCCCCCCCAAGTGCTTCTCCATGTGTATTTGCTTGTGCCTCCTCCAGGGCTATAAACTCCAGCAAGCTCGGGGGAGATTGTCTTCCTAGCAGTCCCAGGATTGCCCACTGTCTAGCCCATGGTGGAGAGTGACAAGAGATGCTGAAGAAGTGAAATGAATGACCAAATGAATGAGGTCTGTAAATTGAAGCTTAACAGGATGGAGAACAGATTAAAAAATAATGTGGGCACCTGGGCACATTTACAGTCTGACAGGAAATTCTCCTTTTAGTAGCCACACTCAACAGCATCGTGTATCTGAAATCAAAATTTCACACAAGACAGCTTCTCAACCAGCGGACAAATCAGAGCACATCTCTTTCTTCATCTCCGACTTTGTCAGTTTCAGCTCAGCAGAGTCTAATTCTGCTCACTGGAGAAGCAGAGCTAGGGGCATGGAGAAGTGGGTTATGATGGACTTTCTCTGGCCAGTTTGCTGTGTGTGGGGGGCTGTAGTTGTTTGTTCTACATTTGAAAATCTTTCCTCAATTTCAGTACTAAGCTCCCTCGGCCTTCTCTCCTTGAGATGCACTTTCTCTCAACAGCCCTTTTGATTCATTCCAGCAGAGAAGTGGTTCCTCTTCTGCTCTATTTTTACAGCTTAAAAGCAAATAGTTACCTTGAGTTGTCTAAACACGGCCTCACAGACTGTTCCCGAGCAGCACACGGGATCAAATAAATCACTAGGAAGCGAAGTTAAACCGATCATCAGTCATTCTCACAGGGAGGAAGGAAACACACTAATCCTTTTAGAATTTTGCCTCAAAGTTTTCCCGTTCAGATTACAGTTCTTTCTTTCTTCTTCTGATTGCTGCATTTGGAATATACCAGGAGATGAAAATCATGCAAAGGCCANAAGCACAATCCCTCAGGAAGTCCGACTGATTTGGTTTTGACACATTCTGAGGGGAGGTTGGGAGTGGGTGTGGGAGGTGGTGCATTTGTGTGTGTGTGGAGGCCAGATGACCTCTGATGGCATTCCTCAGGACCTTGTTTTTTTGAGACATTTTGTCACTTTTACCTGGAACTCACTGAGTAGGCCTGGCTGTCTGGTCAGGGAGTCTCTCTCTGCCTGTCTCCACCTCCCCGGGGCTGGAAAGGCGACCACACACAACTCTATCCAGCTTGTTTTCACGTAAGTCCTCACGCTTGCATGGTCCTCACTTTCCCATCGGCACTGCCTCCCAGCCCTGATTCTGATGGTTTTTCATGTGAAGTTTTAGGTGCCTATTGAAAACCAGCTCAGAATCCTCAAGTACGACCTCTTAAGTAAACACTCCCCTATGAACTACCTTCTGCGGCTTGTCCAGAGTGAGTCCCTCATGGGATGCAAAGCAAGAGTCCACATTTACACTTGAATTGCTACTTTTAACTCCCTAAGAGTTTCACTATGAAAGACACTTTACTTCCNGTATAAGAGTTTGTCAGGCACTTGGCCTTTCTCAGCTTTTCAGGGAAAAACTGAATGAAAAGAGGAAGGGAAACTTCTGATCTACATCTNCAAACTTATTGAAATTCCCAGACACATAGAGTCAAAGGGCTTTGTTTTGAAAATGTTCCAAGTCCAGCCCTCTTTTTGAAAGAATCATATTTAGGGGGTGGAGAGATGGCTCAACAGCTAAAAGCACAGGCAGAGCACCCGGGCTTGGCCCTCAGCACACGTCAGACAGCTCACAATCACTGGGACTGCCAGCTCCAGGGACCTCATGCTTCTGGACCCCGATCCACACAGACACACTAACATCCACAGTGAAAAAGAAGCCAGCGTGGATGGATTTTNCAAATGATTCCCAATCACTGAGATGCTTGGGGGTCTTGTGGTCTAGGAACAAACAGGCACCGTTAGACATTGCAAACTTCTCTTTCCTCGCTCCTTCAGAAGAGCACTGTTTACTCCACAGCACGAAGAGGGGATTCCATGGAATTAAGATTTATGTGGCTTGTAGAATCCCAAATCCCTGGCTGTATTCGTGGCCTGGTAAACACAGATAAAACATTTATCTGTTTTCTCTATAGCTTTACCTCAGGGAAGAAGGTGAAGAGGAATGAGTATATTGATCATGTTATTTTTAAAGACATCTTAAAGTAATATATATATATGTGTGTGTGTGTGTGTGTGTGTGTGTGTGTGTGTGTGTGTGTGTGTAGATTTTTAATGTAATTCTCTTCATCTGGGAGTTTATAAAAACAATGTTCCAGCTCTAAATAAATTCATAACTTAATCACTGGATTAACATTACACTTCAGGCCTGGCACAATGATGGTTCAGTGGGTATTTGCCATTCAAGTATGAGGATTTGAATTCAGATGGCCAGAACCCGTACAAAGCCAGGCACAGTAGTGTGTGTTTATTATAACACCACTCCACTGTGACACTGAGACAGAGACAGGAGACTCTTCAGAAACTGCCAGGCCAGCAAGTCTGGCTCAGGCAGCAGTAAACAACAAGATACCTTGTCTCAAAGGAGGCAGAAGGCAAGGACCAACACCCAAGGCATTCCTGTCTCCTCAAGTATGTGGTTGTATGTGTGTCTCTGCAGTTGCAGACATAAACACACACAAAGATAAAGAGACAAAAAATACACTTAACTTTTTAGTTACACATTTTACTACAAGCTTAGCTATTCCTCTCACCCCATTTTACCAAAGAGGTAAATTTTGGTAAATTTTCATTTACCAAACAGAAAATGAGCTTCCAGGTCCAAAACCTTTTGAGGCTTTGCTTCCCACTTAATGAGAACACCAAGGTGTTGGGAAATCTGCATATGGGTTCACCTGACATCTCCCTAGTTTGTACACATGCTAGCCAATTTAAACCATAGTCTACCTGCCAGGCATTGCAACCATCTTTTGTACTGACGTGTTCCCTCTCCACTGACGTGTTCCCTCTCCACTGACGTGCTCCCTCTCCTCCTCCTCTACTGAAATTCTCATCCAAGCGCTGCTGTTGCCCTGGCTTTGATGAGGAAGGGGCTAAGGTGTTTGCTGTGTGAACTCTCAGCCTTGAAGTCAGCTTTAAAGGCACGATCCCACCATATGCTTTACAAAGATAAGGGTAGCCTGCAACCGTGGACCAACAGCAGGAAGGAAGGGAGAAGGAGTCAGCTTGGGAGATGTATTTGCCATGGTCTGGGAATGTAAATAGAGGAGACAAAAAGACAAGCAGATGAGAGGTTGCAGGTTGCAGGTTCATTCATATAAATATGTCACTCAGGTCCAGGCTCATTCATATAAATACGTCACTTAGGAGTCTATTGCTGAAGTATGGGATTCATCTGTCCTTAAATCCAACCAGACACAGAGACATCAAGCGTAGACTAATAATCATGGATTCATTCAAGAAACATGTAAATGCTGCCCAGAGTGCTGCTAGGTCCTGCTGACTGACTGGGGAAGGAGGGGCATTCCGGAACCAAAGCCCNCAGCATAGTGTCATGGGGCCATGTTGGAAATACATAAAGGATATTCTGGGAATGAAAAGGACTACTTTGTAAAGAGCTTTTAAAAATCAGCCTGTAAAAGTCTATGAAATTTTTACAACAATGGTGTGTACATACTTTGGGATTATACAGTTAGAACTGGTTCTTGTTAACAAAGGTGGGTTGGAGGAACATTGAAGGAAACATCCCCAAAGCATTAGCTTTAAACGAAACTTCAGAGTCTCAGAATTTGATGTCAAGGTGTAGGACAGAGGTCTCTGCTGACTAGAGAGGGGGAGTGTTTACCTCTGCTGGAACTCAGCATTGTAGAGTTTCTCAACGTTTTAAATAGGTTTAAATAAAACCTGAAGCTTGCTAAACCTGGGAAAACTGGTGAGGCCACCTGCCAATGGTATGTATGTTGTGCTCTGACCTCACATGGTGCGATGGATGACATCATGTCATGTGACATCATGCTGAGTCATCCATCATGCTTCTATCGGACATTTTCTTAGGGAACCAGCCACTGCAGCCACAGACAAAGCAGAAGACACCAGACATGTTGAAGTCAGAGCCTAGGGTGCTTGGCTGAAGTTCTATCTCAGGTACTTGAATTTATGTAATTGAGTTTGGCATCTCAGAGAGACAAACTCTTGCCTTGTTTTCTCTTCATGGCTGCTTCTTTCTTTGAGGCCTAATAAGAAATGAACAAATGTCACACATTTCAGCGGAATCTGTCCCTGGTCCTGTCTGACGCTTCACAGCCGTGAACTCCTGTGTAATACCTGATGCTAATAACTCACATGCTGCCTACTGAATGGATATGGAGGCAAGCAATAGCAAAGAAGAAACACTTCTGTGAATGTAGCTCCATGAGAGAGGGGAGAGGGCATGTACCAAGTATGCACGAAGCCCTGAGTTCGAGCTGCAGCATAAAAAAATGTGACCAAAANCATAACAAAGTGAGAAACACATAAAAGTTTTGTTGTTCTTGTTTTTTTTTGTTTGTTTGTTTTGTTTTGTTTTGATACAGAGTCTCACTTTGTAGCCCTGGTTGGCCTGGAACCCAATAGGCAGGATGGGATGGCTTCCAATTTACAGTCAGTTCTACCTGCCTCTGCTGCCTGGGTGCTGGGATTAAACGGACATAAAGGATATTTTTTAAACAAAATCTCTCTGTATATTTTATATGTATAATTAATGTTTGTGATTTCATATTAGATCACAATAGGTAAGATATATTACATGTTTTATCTTTACCATTACATGTTTTATCTTTACCAGGCACAGTCTTGACACATAATCATCATGATCCCATGAATTCTGCNCTTNTGCTGTCTGCATTTCTGCTGAGGAGACAGAGACTCAGCAAGCTGGACAGCAGACAACAGGCAGAGCTGGGATTCATAGTCGGGTATTCACAATGGCAAAGCTGTTTTCCATTGCTTCATCTCATTGAGTTTGCACATCTGCACCCATTTAGATTGCCTCCTGGAAATTAGAGTGTACTTGTGGATTAGGAAAGAAATACTGCCCATATTGTTCATAGAAGGAAAATCCTGTTCTTGAGTTCCATAAAAACTTCTCTAATCATGGCAGTCTTCAGTCACTCATTACATTAACGGTGGCTAACTTGAACTTCTATTTGCCAGAGGCTACACGGCTGAAAGGAGAGTAAATGGGACAGCTTTCAAGCCCTTTGACCTCAATTTGCTGAAGTTTTCTGTATCTTAGTTTCCTCATCTGTTCAATGGGAAGTGTCATGTCTATGGCTGGGGCATGGTGTGGAGCTCAAATGCAGCAGTAACAGAAACATTTCTTGAAGTTCTCTGCTTCAGCACTCTGGTGGAGGGGGGGCATACACGATCGTCTTTAATCTTCAATCCAGATGTAAGCATTTTTATCACCAAATACCAATGAGGAAACTGAGGTAAATGTTACAACTTTACCCAAGATAACAGCACTATGTAAGAAAATGAAACTGAGATTCAGACAGAGGTTTCTGTTCTTGGATGCTGTGTCTCTAGTACACCACCTCCTTAGACTCTGAAACATTGTAGAAAGAGTGGGCATAATGTCTTCTACGTGTTTTGATCAATATGGTCATTTATTGCAATGTAATGATTTGAGAACATGTACTTTGTACATAGCAAAACAGCACTGTTAAACAAACCTTGTGGATTAGGGAAGAATGTGACTTAATAGCACAGTTGTTGGGTACGATTGCTTGATTCCCAGTGTCCTAGACTGTATTAGAACCTCCTAACATGTCTTTGCTATACTTTCCAGGATCACCACAGGAATGCAGAAGAAAGATGGGGCATTTTACACCCACAGTCATTGTAGGAGATGTGTAATGTTCTTTTGAACTTTTAGATAAGATCAAATTCAAACAAATTGACTTTATATTTCTTTTGACACAGATTGGAATCAGTGATGTCTTTCCCTCTCCTATGCAGAGAGAAGAAAAAAAAAATCCTCTTAGTAAATCTCTTTGACTTGTCCAGGGTATTTGGTATCTCTTTGTAAAAAGCAACAGGATGTTAAGGCACAGAGTTTAGGCCCCAAAGTTGAAAATAATGAGTGCTTGGGATCTAACATTACAATGGATTTTGATGAGGGAAAACATACAGTTCCTACACTGGGCGACTTGTTCAAGCATGTGGCCACTGCCTATTGAGTGCCCATTAGAGGGCGTTTAACAGAGACCTCAAACAGGGAGGCACAGAACCAAGAAGGATTTTCAAGGGGAAGGGTATNGTGGAGGCAAAGGCTATAAGATATGGATGTGGCTGAGTTTGAGGACTCAGTCTGCAGCCAGCATGGCTACAGTGGATTGGGAATGGTGAGGGAAGAGCCAGGCTTTCGGCCCCTGTAAGATTTTGATTGTAACCTGCAGGCAGATGGGTATACAGAGGAGGGAGTCTTTGAACAAGAGATACTGTTTCATTTCCATTTTGATACAACACTGATTTGAGAGAGAGACTGAATGGGAGCAGAAGGAAGCAGAAGAACAGATGAATTGTGAAAAAAATCTACTCATTTGGGGGGTTGGTAAAAGACAACGGAATGAACAGTGATGGTATTAGACCTATATTGAAGGTACGGGCGGGGAGTGTAGGCACTACGGCCTGTGAGGGAATGGGAGGATTCAAAGACTTCCAGAGTTTTCTTCTGACAAAGGGGNACAAGGGAGTCTCCAGTGACACTGGAAAGGAGGGTCTCAGGCGGGAATCCAGACATTTGATTATTTAGAACATAGTAGAAGTGAGATGGCTATAAAATGTTTAAGGAACTGATCTGTAGGAAGTTAGATATGTCAGTAAGGAGTCTAGAGTAGGGCTGAGAATTTGTGAGCTGTGTGTACATGGATAGTCTTAAAGGACTCCAGACAGGATTTGACAAATTTGGAGCTTAAATATAGACAAAGAGCAGAGTTACACTTGATCCATGGAACACTCCAACATTTTAAGATTAAGCAGAGAATGAGGAAAAGAATTTGAAAATAGTCTCCATTTAAAAAATAATGAAAAGGGGCTGGAGTGATAGGTCAGTGGCTGAGTGCTTGCTGCACTTAGGGAGGACCTGCCTGACTGCTTTCCCAGAATTCACTTCGAACAATTCACAACTGTCTGTCTCTTCAGCTGCTGGGGAGTCCCATGCTTCTGGCCTCTGTGCGACTCACGTCACATACCCACATATAGACGTATACACATAATTAAAAATAATTTTAAAAACTTAAAAATAAATAGAAATTTTACACACACACACTTCCTCTCTATAAAACCTCAGTGAAGACAAGGGAGTCAGTATTGGAGAGAGGATAATGCCGAGATCCTTAAGGTGTATTGAAAAAAAAAAAAACAAACAAACCCAAGGAGCCTTGGAAGAGAAACTTCACCTGCACTGACTTGCTTGCGCAAACAAATGACTTNGGAATTTAGAGGAAGACATAGTTGGTGTTGTGAAGTAAGCTAGGAGGTGAAATGGTGGCATGGATAGAAAAGGAGATATGGGTGGGCTTTATGACATGTGCCTTGTGACTACCAGGATAACACTTCCCACAAAACANCTTAGCAAGTACGAAAACACACACACCACACTGAGAAAGCTGCTGCTGACGTACATTTTTTTCTATTTTTTTCAATACACACATGTATTCTTAAAATTAGGGTTATATTGCCTCTCTATACTCGAACTATATTGCACAATTGCACATATGCTCTTGTAATCAAGGCTATGTTGCATATATATTGCTGTGGTTTACTTTTCTACTTGATCCTGTAGCAGGGATTTGGAGGGGGAAGATTTTATTATTATTATTATTTCCAAGAGAAGNGAGATTATGGCAGAGAAGGTGGTGTCAGTGAGAAATGTTCCATCTAGTAGATCCAAGTAGAGTGGTGGCTGCATGTGCAGACCAGGTGTAGACCAGAGGGACAGAAAAGAAGGATCATTGTGGATTCTTGGTACCTGGGTGACTGAGATGGTGGTTTGCTGCCAAGAGGACTGAGATAGCAAGACTGACAGATGCCTTGTTTATTTTTTATATCAGGGAGGATGCCTGCCACACTTCCTGTGTAGCTGGAGGAGGCTTTGTTTTCATTACTAGACGGAGCAGAACCTGAAAGGGAAAGANGGTGNGGAGGCGCTGGCTGGTACCCACCAACAGAAANGGGTGATGGAGCTAATTTGTCACACAAAGTAGACTGACCAAGNTACTCAGTTCACCTTTCCTCATAGCTGACAAAAGGAAAACCCAANTCATCCTGTTTGCTCCTGGGTTTCATTTTCATGGGGTACAATCCAGATTGACACACACCAGCCAGATTTAATGTAAGCGCTTTCCCTATGAATCTGTGAACAGTGTGGAATCATTTTAGTTTATCATGGAGTGTTAGAGCATGACTACAATACAATTGTCCCTCCACTGTTGTTTTCGTGGCATAAATTGCCCCTCAAAGAAATACTTGATACGATCAGATTCAGGTAAAATTGGTTAGACTAGAGTCAGGAAATGTCTTTTTAAAATCAAGGAAAACAGTAACACCTGCTTGATAACTTCTGTGACATAATTCGTGTTTGTGGAGCCTGAACTCTGTCTTTTTCTAGGTGTAGATTCTTCACTAGAGACCTAGCTAGAGATGGGAACTTCACAAGGTCAAGGTCACGCTCTCCACTAGCCGCAAAGAAGCACAAGTTATGTCTTAGCCATTAATCTTACCAGGAAATCCAATTATTCATAGCCATGTGCCCCAGGACTTAAAGAGTAGTTAGGACTGGGTAGCTGGCTCAGTAATGTCCATCATTCTGCTATGAAAAACAGACACACAACTTCAAGCTTAGAGGTGTCTCAACCATGGGAAAATGATCTCGAGTTTATGTGTAAATGGCAGNGTGTACACAGGAGCTCAAAACACAGGAATCCCACTTCATCTTAGTCCAGTACTTATATTTAGCTGAAAACTAACATACTGTAATTGTCCTTAACACTTATTTTTAATTTATACTACATTATATAGATGTTATACTAGTGGGGAATGTTACACTCTTTATAAATGTGAACATTTGAAGCTTTGCTGTTCATTATAGCTAAATCCATGCATTGCAACACAGAGTTTTTGTATTTTTTTTTCAAAATAGAAAGCATTATTTTTACAGCTTGGAGTTTGTGAAGTCCACAGGGAAAGGATGCACTAGCACAGAGGAACGCACTTTGTCCCTGCCACTTCACACTGAGGGTCATATGCAATGACAGAACAAATCTGGCACCACAGATCAAATTGCGGAAACATTGGTTTTGGATCATTGTACTTTTGCCTCTGAGATCTCAGCGGTGGTTCCTAAAGTCCTTCTCTAGTGGAGCATCACAGATCCCATCTGAAGTGCAAGGAGCTTGAGTTCCTGTCAGAGCTACTCATTACCCCCCCCCCCCCGACTGTGGAACCCAACTGCTCCTCTCATCTTCAAGGAGAATTATGCTTTTACGCTGTTCGTTAACAAAATAAAAGGTCAAGCTCTTAACCTCTAATAAATCCCCATTTCCATCTGCAATCCAGCAGTTGTTCAAAGACAAGACAGGAACGCAGAGAAAGCCCCCTCTTTAGTCTCAAACTCCGGGTCTGTTTTTAGCAAAGCCATTAATAGGAACAGAATGGTGTGGATCAGCTTTTCAATATGCAAGATGGACGGAGGTAACCAGTTTTCTCTTNAGTAGATTGTGGGGGGAAATCCCTCAGTATCTTCCGAGTTACCCCCTGACCACCAAAGCACACTGACTACAGGAATAACATATTTACCTAACAGGTTTTTCAAGTTCAGCACGGCTTCCTCCTCTATTTTTCTTGGATCTGTCTGCCTCCCACCCACCAAAGTCTTCTTTCAACTGCCCCCTCCCAAGCCTATCTGGCATCACTGGTAAGAAACGAACTGTTTTCTCCATGACCTCTAAGCCTTCTACTCCACGGAGAGCAACGTGGAGTGCACACTCAGCAGGCTGCAAGCGAGCCGGGAGCCAGTCTGTCCGCGAGGCTTTCCAGCCATAAAACCTCACACTGGCCACACTGTGTTTTGTGTTTTGGTCAACGTGGAGCCCCAAGCCGACCCAGCCTCTCCGTCGCACCTGGCTGCAATCTCTGACCCACACAGCACCCCAGCGCCGACCAAACAACAAAAAGCACTAAACAGCAACAGATTCCTTTGTTTCACATGCAAATCCTACCTCTGGTAGTTGTCACATCTTCTTCAAAAGCCACGCTTAATTTTTAATGACAGCGATCCCGTATAGTCCTCCACACAGCCACCGGTACTCATCTTTACCCTTCGTGCTGGCAGCCTTTGTGGACCATTGATGTCACACCCTCGCTAACTCATGGCTTTAATAGTCCTCGCTCAAAATGTCTGCAAGAGTTTGGAAGGACAATAGGAGTGACGGGCACGCTAGACAGCCATGCTTAAGATTAGTTCTCTGAAGCTCTGTGGAAGCTGGTTCAGACTGTTTTTAAAAGCGTGCAGGAGGTAGGATTTATTAGCCTATGACAGGCATGCTGCTTCTGTTTTTATTAAATACTGTAATAGGCTGTCTGTTAGCATCGCTGTGATAGGTCCAGCATTTCTTCCCCACTGCTTTCGAATTTTCAGACTGAAAAGGGAGCGAGCCTAGTGCGACTTCCCTCACTCCGCCACCACCCTGTCTTATGGGGTCAAATTTCCAAATCCTCTAACTTCGAAAGTAAGAACTCCGCTTGTAAATAAGGAGCGTGAACTTGGGAGTAAACAGCTTTGGAATCCCCAAGGGATCCGTTTACTCCCAGCAAGGGACTCTTGCTCTCTCAAGTTAGAAAAAGAAGTTATTTCCAGACCTAGGTGAGACCATCCTTTCGAAGAGGGAAAGTTGTCATGGGTGACTGACGTTGCCTTATGGTATGTGCTTACCTGAAGTCCCAAATGATGTATCAAACGGATAGCATGCATTGGTAACCAGATTAACTCATTAGGGCACGTCAGCTGCAAAGCTCTTTGCTCCAGTTCGAGGTCATCNTTTTTCCTGCATTACTATCTACATGGAAAGAATGAATGGTGGGTAGAGGGGCTTCGGATGGGTGCACTGTATTGATGCCGTTTGTTTGCACAATCACGCCTATGGAAGCACTGACCAGAGATGAAGCTACTATGTGGATGCAAACATCACTGAAAAGTGTTCTTGCAGACAGCACAAATAAAAGTTCTTGGTAGAGAATGTTTTATGCTACCCAGGTACCAACTACCCAGGTTTAGTCTTTTACTTCTGTTTTTCTTTTTCCTCTCTTGCTACCTCAGAACCATAGTTATATAGTAGTTACTATGGAAACTGAGTGGTCGGCTCCAAGGGAGGGGCTTAGAGAACAGCAGATGCAATATGGATGGGAATGTTCTATGTTGGACTGTGGAATGGAAATCAAGCAGTGGGTAACAAACAACGTAAGCCCACTACCAATGACCCCCCGGAACACTACCTCAAGGGGAATGATGGTAAATCACCACAGTTAAATTATGGCCATTTTTTTTCTGTTTGGAAGTACTGCATTGAGCAGATCCATATCTTATTCTATGCAATAACTGAATCAGAATTGCTCTTATATCTGTCTAAAGATTTTGCTTTCATCTTTCTTTCTTTCTTTCCCAAGCTTCCGACTGTTGGTTTGAATATGCCCTGATTGTATTTGAATTTTAGTTGTTATTTGGCTGGTTATAGTTTCTTCTTGGGAATAAAATGTGATTTGGTAGGAAAAAAGACCCTCCTTGTATCACAAACCATAATCATATTTCTTTCTAAGTGAGTGTCCTTACATGATTTCCTTGGAGCTCACCCTGGGACTGAATGTGCAATTTGAGTTTTGAAAGATAATCTTGGGTCCATTGGATTGCTACACAGAAAGAAGACTTTTCTCTTTTTTGTTTTCAGTTCCTTAGATNGAAAAAAAGCATTTTTTAAAAGAACTTTNGCTCATCACCTGGTCATCTAAGACAAAGCATTTCTTACAAGAATAGTTTAATATTCACAGTTGTAAAGAGCAGAAGAACTGAAGATTGTTGCTATCAGTGCCTTAGTCTCACAATAGTTGGAGCAATTCACACAATTGTTGACACAAAACACAGCTCTCATCTCAAACGGAATAAGAGATTATTCTGAAGCCAAATTTGAATGGACGGAGCCCAGGAAGTATGGAGCTAGATGACCCAGGTTCCACATTCCGTGTGGAAGCAGTGGAGTTAGAACAAAAACAGTTCTTAGTTAAGGGGTTTTAAAAATACTTGGTGAGGACATCAGAGAGGCAGTTATAGCAAGACAAGGGAGTCTCTCCCATTGCCTGGGATGCTATCTGATCTATCTGATGACATTCTTAGCTTTTGGGGTGCTAACTAGGCCAAGATAAAGTATAATTAAGTCAGAAGCTGCAACATTTTAATGTCTCTGATCACTGAAGTTCTTTCCAGGCACTCTTGTTCANACTCCAACGAGAGAGAACAAAAACTCCAAAATGAAGTTGTCAGGAGGGAACTCTTCAGGATTTTATGAAAACTTTTTTTTAATAGGTAAGCATATCACCCACCATTTGTAATGGGAGGATTATTTCAATAAAAGAATATTTATGGTGTTCTCTTTTTAAATGATGGAAAAGTCACGTCATAAATTATATACTCCAGACGTTTTCCGGTAAGAAGCTAAACACTATTGTAAGCANCATGTCTACAGTTTGNAGAGAAGGGGCAGAGGGAAAGAACAGAAAAGAAAAGGAGAAGAGGGCGAGGGAGGAGGGCAGAAAAGGATCCCAGCCAGAAGGTG
Organism: Neotoma lepida; assembly: GCA_001675575.1. Taxonomy (NCBI): domain Eukaryota; kingdom Metazoa; phylum Chordata; class Mammalia; order Rodentia; family Cricetidae; genus Neotoma; species Neotoma lepida. Next base: position 45,976 of record LZPO01076015.1, on the reverse strand, counting down.
CTCCCATTGGACCTGTCCCTCAGCTCTCCTGTGATAACTCGGCGGCTACTCTGCTGTGGTCTGCTGTGCAACGGAGTGGGCAGGGATGGTAGGGANGCTTCTGTATAGATGTGGGTTGTCTGATCTCTCTGAGAGGTGGCGAGCAGACAGTCCCCTAAGTGTGGGGTCAAGGCAAGATGGATTTTTGTAATGAGGAAAGAGGAGCATGGTTGAGTGAAGGAAGGAAGAAGAGAAAAGAAGGGGAAGGAAGGGAAGGGAAAAGAAGGAAAGGAGAAGGGGGGAGAAAGGAGGGAATAGGAGGGGAGGGGAGGAAGGGGAGGGAAGGGAAGGGAAAGAGATCCAAGAGGAAGGTGAAGAGGGAAGAAGGTCTCCAGGTGGCACTGTGTCGGAAGAGGACACAGGGTTTGAAGTAAACAGAGTTGATTTTGAGACTGTTATCCTCTTTGAGCATCCAGTGTTGAAATAAAGTGCAAGAGTGGCCCCTGCAAATTGGCAGGGGTGTGGCATGTAGCCATCAGGCCCATCTTTAATTACAAAGAAAACTCAAATAAACTTTGGCTGTAACCAGACAGGAAGAGAAATGGATGGCTAAGTAGGAAGAAAGGGCAGCAGTAGGGACCAAGGTAAAAAGAAGAGTGTAGGAATGGGGGCACGCATAGAAAAGAGAGGGGGCAAGAGCATCTCTCGATCAGGTCCTACAGAACAGCTCCCCTTTTGTTTCTGTTTTGTTTTCTGGATCTGTTTATTTAGTTCTACCCCATGTTGAAGATCCAGACACAAGGCATCTTTCAAGTCCACCCCTTCCAGAAGAAAGAAACCTGTGCCATGGANGCTGAAAGCTTGCTCTGCCATTCGGAAAAAAGCTGATGTGAAGAAGGCATTTGGTCTCTCCCAGCATAGCGTCCCTGTCCGGAGGAGGAAGTGTGGACCAGCAGAAGCCCAGCAGGCACGGCAGGGATAGATCAGAATGTGTGAATGCACCGAGCATCTGCAACTTGATAGCACCTCCACAGCATCTGCTCTCCCAGTGTGCAGGAGAAAATTTGTTCTCAAAAGAGTGTGTGTGTGTGTGTGTGTGTGTGTGTGTGTGTGTGTGTGTGTGTGAACAAACACTAGATGGGAGGAACTACAGACTGGTGGAGGGGGATGTGAGCTGGAATTGGCAGCTTACATGCGCAGGCGGCAAGTGTAGAGTTTAATGAATGGAAGGATGAGGACATCCATTCATTATGAGTCATCACTATTAAAATGAAAATTTGATAGATATATAACTTGAAGGTGTAGCTATTGGCTACAGATCCAAGCGATAATGATATTGTGGGGTGTATAATTCACACTCTGAATAGTACAGCATGAGCATTTGCTCTGCTCTATTTTTCTAGGAATAACTGAGAGTTTAGAAGCAGCTTCCTTCCTGTTATCCCATGAATTCAGAGGCTGACTCACTCTGCAGTGAGCTCCCTTCCACTTCAGGTGCATAAGAAAGTAATTCTCTAGTGTAGACTGAAANGTGTAATCCTGGAAGTGAAGANAAAATAGTGGGGAAAGCTAACTAATGAAATAACAATTCCTTAATAATTTACATGTATAGACTAAATTCACCTATTTTTTTTTTTAAAGACAGAGTCTCACCATATAGCCAAGTCTTGCCTCAAACCCATGGCAACCCTCCTGCTGTAGCCTCTNGAATATAAGGATTTTATGTATGAGCCATCATGCCCTGCTCTCCTACACTGGTTTTAATCTTCAGAATAAAATCAATGAGAGGCAAGGCAGATCTCGCTCTGCCCTCCCCTCCACTCTGCATATATATATATATATACATATATATATATATAATATATACATACATATATGTGTGTGTGTGTGTGCATCTGTGTGTGTGCAGGTGTGTCTACCTTATGTGTGTGTGTCTATCTTATATGTGTGTGCATGTGTGTGTGTGCATGTATGTGTGTGTACGTGTATGCATGTGTGCGTGTATGTGTATGTGTATGTGTGTGTATGTGCAGGTGTGTGTGTGTGCATGTGTGTGTGTGCAGGTGTGTCTACCTTATATGTGTGTGCATGCTTGCAGAAGAGAGAAGATAACCTCGGATGTTGTTCCCCAGCCACCATCTACATTATCTTTTGAGACAGGGTCTCTCACTGGCCTGGAAATNCTGAAGCAGGCTAGGCTTAGCTGGCTGGAGAGCCCCNAGGTCCTCCCCAGTGCTGAGGTTACAAGCATACACTGCCATGCCTTTCTTTAAATTTTCTTTTTAAGATGACTTCTGGGAATTGTCCTCATGTTTGTTCGGCAAGTGCTTTGCTGACTGAGCCATCTGTCCAGGGGGGCAAATATTAATAGCTCTTTCTCAGTTGGTGGAAACTGAAGAGAGAAGTTAAGTAGTTCTTCAAGATTAGGCAGCCTGACCATCCGTCTTCCAATTTATGACCCAGGGTTCTTTGCATTAAATGAAGCTAGTTTCCAACATTTTTACAAACTTCTATTTTGTGAAACCCAGACATATAAGCATCAGAAGGAAAATTCTTGAAAAGAATTTATAAATAGAAAAATAAAAAANGAAGCCACAGGCTAAGTGAAAATGTTTGCACAAGGTACATCTCATGCAGGACTATATCTGAACCAGACAATGAACTTTCAATGCTCAGCAAGAAGGAAACAGCCCAGTTAAAAACACACCNCAAATNTAATGTAGAACTGTCCAGTGAAAAGATACAAGGGTAAAGCCAGCAGAGGAGCAGTTGTTCCATGCAACAGTCACAGGGAAAAGCTGACTAAAACAGCTGGCTGCCACTGGGCTTCAATCAGAAAGAGTGAGTCAGGGGAACAGGCATGGCACCGAAGGGTACCCGAGACAGATAGCAACATGGACTCTTTGTTCCCTGTGGTGAGGGTGAGCATGGTACAGCACATGGGAGGGTGATTTGGAGGTCTGTAAGGGTGCACATTGATTTGATGGTTTGGCATATAAATTAAGACTCCACAACGAGTATACTGCTGACTCTGAATGCCCCTNAGTGGACACGGGGNTGTCTGGTTTCCACTNCAGCACAGAGGTGAACCATTAAGGTGAGATCCTGAGAGCTCCAGGGACTATGCTGTCACAGTAGTGGGCAAGTTGTGGCGGGAATAGTTTTCTGATTAAAAAACAAAGTCTTGTGCTACTTTTCCACCTTCTGCCATCTAGCAAGAAGTCTCTTCCAGCAGGCATAGGTGGGCCTCTATCCTTGAACTTCCACACCCCTGGAACGGTGTGTAATTTATCTCTGTTGTTATAAGTCACCCACGGTACAGAATTCAGTTACAGTAGAATAAATGGCCTGGGACATATTTGATCCATCCATCAAGGCTCCTCAGAATTTACCCAAAAGGGTTGAAAAGGTATGTTCCTGCAGCAAGCTATACAGAGCTTATCACAGCTTTCTTTTTATTATCACTTACCTCAAAACTGGCCCAAATTTTGAGCAGGTGAATGGGTAGACTCTGCTAAACCAGGCAGTGCAGTCCATTGAGTGCTGAAAAGAAATGAACANCATTCTATGAAAAGACACGGGGGAAATTAAATACATACCAGTAAGGAAGAGGAACCTGTTGGAGAAAGCTAAACATTTATTCCAAATATCTGACCTGAAAATGATAGAGTTTGGGAGACAGTGAATGGTCATTGTTAGCCAGGGGCTGACTCATGGGAAGGCTGACTGCATGAGGTTAAAATATCTTTAGGGTCAATGAAAATCCTTTGTGTGGCACTGTAAGTGCAAATACATCTTGCTATATTTGCCTAGGCTCATGTAGTGTACAACACCAATGTGGGTCTGACTGTGAAATGCAGGCACTGGACAATAGTGGTTTGTCAGTTCAGGCTCTGGAATAGGGTGCTAGCAATGGAAGGGGCTGTGCATGCATGGGTAGGGAGCATAGAGATGGNGGGTGAGTCTGAAGTATCTCTAAAAAAGCTAAACCTTTATGGAAACTAAAGCNGACNTATGGATACAGCCCCCCACCAAATAAAATGAAACTGGCCTATCCGACACATCTGAACTCACATGTTTATGACAACACTAGTCACAAAAAGCTGATAAATGGGTAAAGAAAATGAGGCACATATTTACAATACCATTCTACCATGAAATGAGACATTCTGTTCTTTGCAACAATATGCCTTGAACAAGAGATCACTGTACAAAGTGAAATAAGCTATGTAGAGAGAGCAGGTGCTACACGGTCTCACTCACAAGTGGAATTTCTGACTTTAGAATAAGTCTGGTGCTACAGTGTTGACTTCTGTCATCTAGCAAGAAGTCCACTCCTACAGGCTGAANGGAAAGAGTTGAAACAGTTGNTCTCACAGAGCTAAGAGTGGCGATGGGGTGAGCATTGTGAGAGGTTGGGGAGACAGGGTGGGCTGGAAGTTTGGTCACTGACCTGGACTTGGAGAGGAGTTAGAACTTGTGGTTTGCTGTTGCAAGGCAGGGTGACTGGTGATGAGAGTCTACTCTATAGTCTGAAAAGCTAGAAGAATGTTTGAATGTTCACCATGAGCAATAGACGCCTGAGGAGACATGATACTCTGGTTTAAGCCTTCTGCAGACATCAATGCTGCTCATGAAACCCACAAGATATGCATGATATTCATACTTTCAAACATCAGTTGAAACTAGTTTAACTCTAAATATGCAAAATTGGGTCTGGAGAGATGGCTCAGTGGTTAGTT
>LZPO01076015.1:18270-33201 GCA_001675575.1 Neotoma lepida | reverse complement strand
GAGATTAGGATCATCAGGAAGGGAACGGAAAGACTGTAAGAGCCAGCAGTGGGATTCTGTCACAAAATAGCATTTGTGGGACATGACAGAGCAGTTGCACACCTAAGCTCACAATTCCTAGGGCTGCATGCTCAAGATATGCANATGACCAAGCCAGTCAAAGTCCCTGCATGGATGGGGGAGGGACTCATGAAGTCCCACTCCTAGCTGAGGAGCTATTGGTAGCTGATGGCTACTGGGAGAGGAGGAGTCTACTTTCTACAGGGATGAAGGCCCTGGGAGGCTACTCTTGCTCCAGGAGGCAGTCCCATATTCATGCACTTATGGGCAGGACTAAATGGACTCAGCATGCATTAACTTAGAGAGGGGAGAAGGGGGGGAAAACAAAGTTGGGAGGCTGACATTCGGGGTATAGGAGAGGAGTTGGTGAGGAGGAATGGGGGTGATTGAATCCAAGCATATCATATATGTATATATGAATACTAAATAAAAATTTTCATCAGATCTAAANAGTGGAAACACTTGAATTTCAAATAAAAATCCAATAAACTTGGGAAATGGAAACTGAGCATTGATGGACTAGAATAGCACAGAAAATGCCAATGGACACAAGAGGANGTAGCTACATGGTGCCAGAATCAAGCTATCAAAGGCTGGAAAAGCAAAGCAAGACACATGAAATAAATATTTATATAAGTGAGAAACCAGAAGTATTTTTACTTTAAAGTGAATTTAGTACAAAATATATTGGTTACTTTTATTTCTTGTAAAAACTTTTGAGTGACAAATTGGCCTAAACTAGTTAAATCCATGTAGTGTTTACAGAAAAGTAAAAGTGATAGAAAACACAGTGGGAAATCAATACCAAATAAGCACAAGTTAAACAGAGGCTAAAGTATTAGTGGCAGTTGATATAGTTAAACTTAAAAACAAAATAAAAAGAAATATTGCAGACTACTAAATTTGAGACCATCTGAAGAAGCTACGACAACCATAATCCTATATTTACCTCCAACAATCAAAAACCATCAACTGGTTAAGTACGTAAAGCAAAAACTATGAGTACTTAAGAACTTTCAAAAAATTGTAATAGGTGATACTATTTCACAGGAGCAATGCCTAAAAATCAGCCAAACAGAAGAGGCAAAATTCAAGTGAAATCACAGGTGAAGAANGTCACGCANCAGNAAGTGNCTATAAAACATGTCTTTTGAGTGGAAAATGACGACTACTAAGCAATTGCAACAACAATCAGGATGATAACTAATTACTTGACGAACGTGGAAGGACTTTATATTTTTGTTTCCTTTTTGAGATATGAGATACAGTGTTAGTCTCAGGTGGTCTGGAACTTACAGTGACACTCCTGCCTTAGCCTCCTGAGTGCTGGAATTACAGGTGAGAACCATCACACCTATCGTCCCATTTTGTTTTTTTAAGTTTTGGTTTTATGTACTTTANATTTTCAAATATAATAAAGGTAGAAATAAACAATACAGANGTGACCAAGGCAGTCACTTACAAATGAAACCGTTTAACAGATAAACTACATACCTGGTTGCGGTTGTATGAAGGGCAGTTAAATGAAATGATTACTTCTCTATAGAAGACTACATGGAAATCCCTTCATATGACAGCTTCCCATGTGGAATATGTGCATGGAACATACTGTTTTTAGTGTAAAGCGTGCAATGCCTTTAATATTAAAAATGCAACATGAAGGACTACAGAGACAGTTCAGTGGTTAAGAGTACATGCTGCTCTTGCAGTGAGTTCTGATCCCAACACTCACATCAGGCAGCTCACTACATCTGTAACTCTAGCTACAGAAGATCTGACACTCTGTTTTGGCCCCTGTAGGAACTGCACTCATGTGCACAACACCTCTCATAATATTAAGATATACTTATATATAAATAAAACTAAATCTAAATAAAACCCTTCAACATGAAAAAATAAAGAAACTAGACAATAGAAAAGAAACTAAAAANCACCAGTGACTAGTAAAACAGGAAATGGAAAATGGAATAAGAAATTAATTTAAAAGTTAAATTTCATGGATCGTTATAGCTTCTCCAAACATGATTAAAAGAAACACAGTGAGCAAAAATATATGACAGAGAGAAGATGTAACTATAAACACAGGCAATTAAGACCNTTAAGGGAAAATAAAATTTGGAGACTGGCAGATAGCTCAGTGGTCAAAGTATTTGGCGTTCAGTCATGAGGATTGTCACTCAGAGCCTAAAATCTATGTATGCAAATTCTGGGTTGACCTGGAAGCCTTCCTCCAATTCCAGATCCAAGATAGTAGACATGGGGTGTCTGGAGAAGCTGTCTAACTAGGTGAACCATCCAGTGAGCTCTGGGTTTGATTGAGAGACCCTGCCCCAATGAAAAATGTAGAACAACAGAGAATGACTCCCAACGTCAACTTCAGGCCTCCGAGTACACATGCACACATGCAGGCACATACACACATGTTCCTCCATACACACAATCTATACACAAGAGAATAAAAACAGGAAAAAATCATTTGAAAATGTAGATAAAGCAGGGTTTTCCAGGATTTTGAGGTCACTACAGCTGACCTCTGAAGAAAACAAGAACTTTATAAACCAGTCATCACAGAAGCCAGTAATGAGGAGATACTCAGGTGAGAGAACCCCCAGGAACAGGTGTGCAGGTGGAATGTNATCTAAACCACCAAGAAAGATTGGAATAAAGCTGTCATCTGGAGTGTAAGACTGTGAATAAGATCTCATTCTTTGTGGCTTTATGAAGTCAGGATAACTTGAGTACCCACCATGATTGAGCACTGCTGAAAACCCTGTGAGGGCAGCAGAGCAGAGAGGACGCTGTGAGCCAGGCTCACTGAAGATGACGGCTTTAAAGACTGTAAGTTAAATGTGAGGAAAGAGACCACAGCAGTGCCGAGTGATGATCCGTGGTCCCAAGAAGGCTTTATTTGTGAGACATAACTTCTATTGGTGCAGCAGCAAAGCCTTCAACAAATTCAGCAGGGGAAGCTACCTGACCGCAATAGAAGGTTTAAAAGGACTTTGATAAAAGTTAACGTCTAACAAAAACTTAAGTGCCACANGAAAATGGCATAAATTTCATGAAGATTGTTTATCAAAATTCAACATCAAATATCTTAAACATGAAATCCTCAGACAAGTCTAGGTGATATATAGAGGATTTTTTGTTTTTGTTTTGTTTTGTTTTATTCTCCAGTTTTCNTTTTGGCCAGGCCTGTGTATGGACAAAGTCCAGTTGTTTTCTTAAAGCCTGTGGACTGGAGATCCCATGNNTAAGGCACAGTGAAGGGGANGGAGCCTTTGCTGAGGAAGAACCCCTCTGTAGACAAAAGAAGATGTATTAGAGCATCTTCCAGGTTTTTAATCTCCCTCTCCAGAGAGTCCTCTGGAGATTTTACTGACAGGGGCATCCTGCACCCTCCTCTTCCTCATCAGTGACCATGAAGGAAGCAGGAGTCTGCTCAGAAAATTTTTGCTTTGTATGGCCTTTTAGTGCCCTGTGACCTTAAATGAATTCCTAATCTTATTTTGTCTGTATAAGATCCACCATTCAAAAAAAAATATCTCTGGAGTAAAAACCCCCGTTGGCTTTTTTTTCCNTCCCTGTTTGTAATCTGCAGGCAAACATGATGGACGTATCTAGAGNGAATGGAGTGCTCTTTTCCATCAGTCTGTTTATGTCACAGAGGCTGGAAAGTGAAAACAAAAGTGGGTGTTCAAGGCACTACAGGGCAGNAACAATAGCAGACAACAAGGAGGAAAGAATACAGAAATATAGACGAGGATATGCTGCCATTAAGNCCCAGTGGGAGCCCTTATCTCCAGCCCCCCCACAGGCAAGCTCATCTAACTCCGCCTTCGGTTGCTGCTGTCGCCTGGAAGACTACAACTGAGATGATCATCCTCCACTTTCTCCACTGACCAATGTTGTAGTGCTGAGGATGGAACCCAGGGACTGTGCCTATGTAAGCAAGCCATCTACTTCTGAGCCCCACCTATATCCCCACAGCCAGCGCTCCATGCCATTTCNTCCCCCCCCCTCCAGTGACATCAACATGGGGATTCCTGAGCCAAGTGTCTTTTGCTAGGCCATCAGAGAGTTTGTACACATAGTAAGGACATGGTGGTGGGGGGGGTAGAGGAAGTGCATGTGGGTGCAGATGACATCTGTAATGTCAGAACTGTCACCCACCCCATAGTCTAGCTAAGGGAGACCTTGTGTCTACCACCCCAGCAATAGTTNCGTGGTTTACAGACAAATAGCTAAAGTCCCTCAGTGAGGGCAGCACCCAATGAGGTTTTCCCACACAGAAACAAACTTTCTCTCCTAAAGCTCACTCATTGCTGCCTCCTTTTGAATTTCAGGCAGTCCCCACCTCGAACTCAGAGCAAGCTTGGTATCAAGAGGACTTCAGGTTTTGTTTGCATGCTGGAATTGTCCAGGAAACAGAGGAAGCTGAGCAAGGGTTTGTTACCCAGACTGCCTACCTCTAGGTTCTTAACCATTCACAGCTGAGGAGCCAGGTGTGGGGTCAGGAAGCTAAGGAGCAGAGAGGAGACCTTCCCCAGGGACTTCTCCCAGGTGTGAGTCAGGAATCTGCCCTTTCCTGTTCTCCATNCTTGAAACGATTGATTATCAGTTCTTTGGGAGTTGGTTACTTGAGGTCTGGTTTACCTTGCCTCTTGGGTTAGGAGTGACAGCTGAGCCTCTGCCCTGGTCCTCAATTGAGAAACTCTCTATCCAGCCATAAAATGTCAAAGCATGCCACTCCCTCAGATCCCAGGCCCTACTCTCCCTACTCCACATGGGGGTGGGGCTAACTGGAGTTCCCTCTCTGCTAGTTGTTGTTGAAATGTTCCCTTGATCAGATATGACCCTCAGAATGCCACTTCCAAGTCTTTCTCTGTGATATTCAGTCCAGTACATGACCTTGAGTAGAGAGTGTCTCAAATCCTGGGTGAGAGGCCCCAGTAAGTGTAACAGGGGTGCTGTTAATCATCTGGGGGGTTGACAAACTCCTTCCCTGGCACAGACAAAGAATTAAATGCTGAGGAAAGACAGAAGACCAAGCCATGGAGAGGGGGAGAGTGATAGCTTTATCCCTTTGGGATGGGAGGGGCCCTAAGGCTAGGAGCCTGCTGACTGGAAGCTGGAGAGGAAGCTGGGTGTTTTACAGGGACCCTGGGTCCTCCTGTTGTTCTTCTTGGTCCTATTTAGATACCCATTCCTGTTCCTTCCTGCCTTTTCCTTACACTGTCGTCTGGGAACAAGAAGCCTCCATTTCAGAGACCCAGCAGCTTTTTTTTTTTCTTTTTCCCTCTTTGTCTGCCTATGTTTGTTCAACTCTTCTTACTAAGATCAGGTTTTTCACATTACATAAATGAGTGACATCATGATTGATTTGTCGCTCTGTGCCTGGCTTGTTTCACTTAACAGATGACCTCTAGTTCCATCCATGTTGCTGTAAGTGATCAAAGCTCACTTTGTATGGTTAAGTACTATTTTACTGTGCGCAGGTACCATGTTTTTCCGGTCCATTTACAAGTGGATGGGCACTTACTGTTCTTTCCGTCTCTTCTTTATCCTAAGTAGCTACAGTGCACACAGCTGTGCAGGCCTCCCCTCAAACTCCAAACTCCATGGCACTTTGTACCTCTGTGCTCCTTGTGGTCCCCTCTTTGCCTTCCATGCCCACACANACTTTTCTCTTCCTTTGGGAATTCTTATTTTCTAGACACGTTCACCCTCCCAGATGCCCTAGAATTTCTCTGGCATCACTGCTCAAGCATGGAAGTCGGTTTCTTTTTTCCTGTGTATGCCTGGTATTCAGAACTCTGCCTGGCAAAGAGGGCATGTGCAGTATATGTTAACTAAATCATGTATGAAGACATGAACAGATTCATGACCTCAGTTGCTCTCCTTAGTGATAGACATGGTGNTGACTTCCTGCTGAGAGGCCCACTTCTGATGACCATAACACCTGTCTCTTTGTGTATNCGTGAATTCCCTCTTGCTTTACAACCCACACACATGCACATCAAATGGAACTGCTAATGGGTTTTACTTGGTTCTGCTTCATGAACCCTAGTTGCCTGTGTCCGCTGCGGGATTTGTTCTGGCCATTGTGTCCTCACAGCATGGGGCAAAGGTCTGGCTAGAAAAGATGCTGCAGAAGCTGTGGTAAGTGACCCAGAAGGAGTGTTCACCTGTGCATGGCATTTCATACAGATCAGCTAGCATCTGCTGGGGTGCCTTCCTTGCCTGCTGATTCTCAGGAAGCTTGGCTTGTGGAGACTGCACTGGTAGGCCCTGAACTACTTGAGAGTGTCTAGGGAGAAGCTTCTCCTAAGGGGATCCATGGGAGCTCAGCAGATAAGCACGATTCCACAGCTGCACTAAGAAAGTGTTTTCTCCCTTTCCTTTCTCCTGCTCTTCTTTCTGCCATCTGCCACTGCTTACAGTCCAGGTGTGCATCTGGTTCCTTGTTCTCCTCTCTGTTTGTCTGGCCGTTAATTACCAAATTGTTGATGGTTTGACCTCCTCCTCCTCCAAACATCTGTCCTAGGTGCTTCTCCAAGGGGAATGATGACTAGCTCACACTGCTCACAATTACCTTACAGTGATTGTTCCTAATTCTAGTCAACTTACACAGTTAAAAAATAAAAAAAGAAAACTGTCATATATTGTCAGTGACTCAGTGGATCTGAGTATGTTAAATGTAACCCATGGTCATGAATGCCACACACTCCACCTCCAAAGCTCATCTTGGCACCAAATTCTTAGGAAATTGTGCCCAGCCTTACCCAGTCTAAGTTGGAATGTCCATACGCAGGATGAATTAGAATACTTTTACTTATCATAAATTAGAATAATCTAAGTTAGAATGTTCTTATGCAATATAAGTTAGAGTGTCCTTACCCTGTCTAAGTGACACTGGTCTTCTCTTGTCTTAGGGACATTTAACCATATGCAACACACTATTACACTTGTTTGTATCTCTTTTCCTGGGGGTCAAAGTTGGATTGAATATGCCTTTTTATTTTCATAGTGTTCTATATTAGAACAATTAGCAAGTGCTGAGCAACAGTTGCTCAGTAAACACATGCTGACTGACTAATGGTCAGCCACTACCTAAGCTACCACCAATGAAATCCCCTTTACTAATGCTTGCCAGCTCTGGAGAAATGCAAGCTAGCAGTTCCAGGGAACAGCCTAATAGAACAGTTCTGGCTAATACTTACTTCCGAGGCAAAAGCACCAGCTTTGTAGCTGTGAAGCATAGATTTCAGTATCACATCCTCCACTTGGGAACTTTGCACACTATAATTTTGAAGTCACATTAGAAAAGTCATATGAACTCAATCTTGTTGTCTGGAAATGTGGGGACACTAATATGTCGCATCCACTTGTTAAGGAGCATTGTGAGAACCACATAAAAGGATATCTGAAAGGATTTGATAAAATGCAAAGCAGCATACAGAAGGAAACTCCCAGTTGCTCCTGCTCATTTTGATGTATTCAAAATCATACACACAGGTCATTTGATATATTTAACTCAATACACCTAAATATTGTTGAAAACATTATTTGCATCTGTTTAGCACTGTGCAAGACAGAATGAAAGCAATTTGTGCTCTGGGCCTAATCAATGTTTAGCAATCCCTCCACTATGTGAATATGGATGGGTATGGAAAAGTCAATGATGGAGACAACTGATCATACTTTAAAAAACCTGNTTGCTAGCTGCCTCTTTAGTTCCTTTCGAAAACTATGTGGGATCTTTGTCTTCACATAAGAGGGTGTCATCTGAACAAATCAGACTGGCTCTGTTAGAGATTTATGGAGTAATTCCAAGGAAATTTCACATTGTTGCCCTTCTTGATATGAGGTCATGGAATTCACTTGGCTTCAAATAGACCTGCACAGGGCTGGAAAGTCGCATCAGCTTGCCTTCCCTTTCACATAACCCGTGAATTCCATTGATACCTGCCAGTTCTTCATTTGCTAAGTGGTGAGTTACTGACCAAAGGTTGGCTCTGTGACTGAGCCCTCTCAGCTGACGTCCAATTGAGAGTCCCATCTTCTTCTCTTTGCTGACCTCTTCCACTCCTTGCATTCCTTGTTACCACTGCTTTTTATTTGGGGAGGGGGCAATCTAAACAGCCCAAGATTGAGTCCACCATTGGGTACTCTGCAGGATTTGGTGCTGAAGTCCTTCACCAGCTCCCTAAATCCTTCTCACCATTGNATAGGATAGGCTTGATTAAGTTTACAACAATTAACTACACCTNTAAGTAAGTATTAGGGGCTAACTTGTTTCTTTAATTTTAAATAAATAATGCATAAGTTAGAGCTGGAAAGATGGCTCAGTGGACAAGAGTGCTTGCTGTGCAATCATGAGGACCTGAGTTTGAATCTCCAGTATACACATAAGTAAACAAGCTGGGTATGGCTGCACACGGGCCCATCTCTCTAGTGCAGTAGGTTAGTGGAGATAGGAGGTGCACAGGAGTTTGCTGGCTGGCAAGCCTAGCAGAAATGGCAAGCCCCAGGGCTCNGTGAGAGATTCTATATCAAGGGAATAAAACAGAATGATAGCATAGAACAGCTGATGTCTNCCTCTGGCCTCTGTGCTTGAACGGATGGGCATGTGCACCCACATACATATACCCCCATAACAAAGAACAAAACAATGCAAGGCATATGATGTGTTTTTTAAATTCCACAGACTTGAATCCCATCCTCTTAATTTCTTTTTCTTATTCACAGTTATTTAGGGCATTAGAGCTAGTGTGCTGAAAATCCAACACGATAAAGGTAAGACCACCAATTCTTTGGAAAACGCCCGTGAGCTGACTGAAGGAAAGATACAAGAATGGTAAAGAGGAGTGAGAAAGATTCATGAGAACACTGCCCTCTCCTTGCTGGAATATCAGTGACTCAAAATATCAAAGCCTTGGTTACGCTGGTCATAGGTAGCACCCCATCCTACCAACACTACTCAGGCACAGGCAAGCTTTTATCTCCAAGGACTATTGTCTGNTTGTATTNCCTGTTGGAACAGCCACATTGACTTGTATCCTGTGACACTAACAGCTTGCTGTTGTTGCTGAGATATTAGTTCAATTATTGAGAATTAATAACAGGCAGGGCACATGCCTAGAAAGCAAATGAGAGACTGAACAACTGTAACCGCAGCAGAAAGAAACTCACAAAATCTGTTTTCCAGAAGGTAGCTTACATAATAATGGCTGATGTAGGAATCAGCATTAGACCATTAGCTCATGAAGAGCTAACGTGAAGAGCACTGTTCTTCACTTCTGCCAGCTTCTATTTCTTCATCCAGAGCAGCTCCTACCTCACTGTGGTATGCAACTCTTTGAATGTTTTGAAGACAACAATACCAGTTAGTGTTCTGTTCCTGGCTTGGAGAGATACAGCCCTAATGTCATTTAGTTCAAGAGGGGAATCTTGGTTCCTGTAGACATCATTTCTCTTCACCTTGATGATGCTTTTTAACTGATCCCTATGGCACAACATTGACCCATCTGGAAATTTCACCAAGAAGACCCACAGATCTAGTCATATTTCTGGATAGAAAATGTAATCTGTGAATAGTCCTTGAAAATAGATAGTAGGTGTGCTAGCTAGTTTTAGTCAACTTGACACAAGCTAGGGTCATCTGGAAGAGAGAACCTTGGTTGAGANAATGCCTTCATCATGTTGGCCTATAGGCAAGTCTGTGGGGCATTTTCTGATTAAAGATTAATGTGGAAGGGCACAGTCCACAACGGGTGGTGTCATCCCTGAGCAGGTGGTCCTGGATTGTGTAGAAGGGCAGACAGAGCAAGCCATGGGATCAAGCCAGTAATCAGTATTCTTCCTTAGCCTCTGCTCCAGTTNCTGCCTCCAGGTTCATGTCTTGACTTTGCTCATTGATGGACCATGATTAGGATGTNTTAACCTTTCCTTTCTAAGTTGTTTTTGGTCATGTTGTTTTATCACAGCAATAGATAGCAAACTAGGACAGTAGGCAAGGGACATGACTAGCTATGGCCCAGAGGATGGTCTCATCATCAGCTGCACAGCAGAGCTCAGGGCCATTTATTAAGTTATCCAAGCAAATAAAAAACAAAGTTGTATAAGCCGGGTTCTCTTTCTCTGATGGAAGAGACTCCTAGTTCAAAGTGACATTGGTGACTGAGAAAAGAGATTAAAAACAGANCCAGGAAAGCTGTGTCCTGGAGCCGAAGCTGACACAAGATGGAGTAAAAGTTCAAGTGAGCTCCTGTTTGCCGCAGCGGAGAGGGAGCTTGCAGCTTGGGCAAAGCAGGAAGACAAGGGCATTTGCTGGGGAGAGATCAGATGGCCCGTGACTCAGCAGTGCAGCAGTGCAGCTGCAAAAGCCAGTGCTGCAGGGCCNGGTGGGAAGGTGGCACAGAGAAAGTCCACAGGGACAGCTGTCCCTGCAAGGAGGCTGGGCGGGCCACAAGTGGGCCGCTGGCTTAGACAGCCCTCTGGCCTTCTCTGCTCAGGATTCTACCCGTCCGTGTTGCAGCTGTGGGTGCTCCTGTTGGACACCTTTTTTAGAGGGTGCAGAGGGGTTGTCTCTGCTGGGGNCATAGGGACGAATCAATTGAGGACAGTTATGTGACAAGTGAATGTCGTACTTCTCACCATTCTAACCATTCCTAAACTNGTATTGGCCAGTTCCTCAGAAAGTTTCCAAATGTTTTAAGTGCATCACAATTTGTTGATTATTCTCTCTCTTGATTAAGAAATTCTGTGTTTCTAACCCAAAGGGGTGTTGAGCTTGCAGACCTTTGTGTCCANTGTTCTTTCTGAGTTCACTCCCTTCTAGATCAGCCCTTTCCTTTCTCTGACTCTCAGCCAAAGCCTCTCTCTTATGTGGAGCCATTTCTGACCTTCCCAAGCAGAGCTATATTCTTTGCTGGCTTTGGCTGTACCCTGTACATTCCCTGCTAAAGACTCATTAATCACACTAGATAGATTAAAATAGGAACTTCTTGAAGGCTCCGAGCAAAGGTGCAGCTCTTGCTCCTCCTTGTATTCTGTTAGCTGGATGGTCCCTGCCATGTGCTGTGTACTCTTTAAATATTTATTGGATGATTAAATGAAGGCATGAATGAATGTGAGTATATAAATAAAAGATTTATGAGAAGTTAGTAAAAAGCCTGGTATTTAACCAGAAAAAGGCAACTCTTAACTCTGCATTTCTTGGTATACCACACCNTCTGGGAATCATATTCTAAAGAGAATTTGACATTTCTAGTGGTGTATAAAACAGAAGTCTTTAAGCTGAATATAGTAGTATACACAGGAGGATCTTGAGTTTGAGGCCACCTTGGGCTACACAGTGAATCCCCATTAGAAGGAGACTGGATTAGAGGGGGAGGAGAAGGAAGAGTAGGAGCAAGAGGAGGAGGAGGACAAGCAAGGAGGAGGAGAATAATTTCTCCTGCCAGTAATTTCACAGTCTCTTCATCTTTACCTCCAGGGGTGAGTCCTCTGTTGAAATGATGACAATGCTGAGAGTTTCATATTGTTCCCCCACTCGTGTGACAGTGAAGAACACAACGCCAGCACCANGATTCTCAAGGCAGCAGTACACTATCATGCCTTTTTAATCCTTGAGATCTATCTTCTCATGCTAAGACTGATCAGAAAGAAACANGGTCTGTGCTTGGCATCCCCTGCAATGCTCCATCTCTGTCTCTGGAGTGTAGCACCTGAGGCCTGTGGGGGATTTGAACGATCTGATCCTGCCTGCAGTTGCTGGTCTCTGATATCTTTCCCTCCACCCATTAGCACCTTTGTTTCAGAAACAAACAGAACAACATNAAAAAATGTTTGTCTAGTGGCATGTGCTCTTAAAGATCTTTCCTCTTTGCAGCTCATTTTTAGTGTCTGTCTTTCATGTTGTCAACATGTTCTAAGCAGGCTGGCTGGGGTGTTAGCAAACACAGGCAGTGGGACTTCTCCATTTCCTGACAGGTGGCAGAGTCCTTCTCCAAGCAGGGAGCTTTCAAAACACACATTCTTTTCTTTTTCTCACTCTTTAAACAAATTATTAGTGTCACAATTTCATTGACTGTTTAGAAGTGTGATGCATTCTCGATGTCTTCTGATTCTCTTCAGTGCTTAGTTATTATCAAATGAGTTATGGATATTTTAATCTGTGGCTAGATCCTCAAGTCCAGCAGATACAATTCATCAGTCTCAGACACTGGGACTGTCGTGAGGCATCTGATCGATCATAGTGAAAGCCTGAGCTTGGGGACAGGCTCCCCTGGATCCAAATGATGCTTCTGCTCTGTCCTGACTCTGTGACTGGAGTAGAGCTCCCATGCACCTGTTTCCCCATTTGTGTGATAGGGTTGACATTTATTCCCACCAAGGAGTTAGTGTCCAAACTAAATGAGTTATTAGAATAACACCCATATATTCTTATAGATCCGTAGATATATAGACAAATGCTGATGGTGTTGGCAATGACCAGGAGGTTGAAGATTTTTAGGAGATAAAATGCTTCCACCAGGCACATTCTCCAACACTTTTGGAGAGCTCTCATCCTTACTTTATAAAAATCAAATACCAGTTTTATGGATGAATAAGACCCCAAAATTTTCAAGGTGTGTGTTTCAACTTTCTTGAAAAAAACATAAACAAAGCTAAGTTTTTCCTTTAAACCTTCTGATGCTACTTGAGACAGAAAGCTGGGTCTAAGGTGATCTAGAAGCAGAAACAGATGTGTTTCTGAGTCTCCAAATGCTTGTCCCAGTATCTGTAAACACTTGGGTGATGTGGACCCCAGCCCTCTGTCACTTCTGGCTAGAAGACTTTCTTCACATCTCCCAAACTCTAGAAATGGTTTCCAATACATTGTATAAGGGATTAATAAACAAAAATCAAGAGAATAAAAGATGCTAAAATTTTAATGGGATTAATATTTAGGTTTACTTGGCAAATGGCTGTCTTTGCTTAGCAATGNTATGCTGTGCTTCGAGTTAAGAAATATTTTGAAGAAGGTGGGAAAAGTATTGAGAACAGACTTCCAACTCACACCAAAGCAGGCTGGACTGGACTGGGGAATGCAGGATGAAGTGAGCAAGTGGAGACAAGGGGCTGAGCTACAGCTCTGGGGGTAAAATGCTCCCCATCAAAGCACTAGTACCCCAGTTTGTGTGTCAGGACACACGATAAAAATTAAGCCAGAGACATAGTGTACACTTGTAATACCAGTTCTGGGAGATAGAGACAGGGGGATCCTTGGGGCTCACTGGCTAGTCAGTCTAGCCTGATCAGGGACCTCCAGTTCAGGAAGAGGCCCTGCCTCCAAAAGCAAGGTAGAAGGTTCCTGAGGGATTACACTTGAGGGTCTCTACCTGCACACACATGCACTGTGTCCATACGCACATGAGCACACACGCAATAAGAAACTGGATACCGAGGGCTGTAGGATTCTGTGTGGGTACATTTGTTGGTTATGTAGCAGTTGAGGATGTTAACATTTCTTGACCATGTTGGAGCAAGAATCTTCATGGTGTTAGCAGGATGCCTCCTTGGGAGCCTCCAGAGACACAGACAGCCGAGGACATGTCTCTTCCTCACACTGGGCTCCACACTTACATTCACCTGAAACTCTTGTATGCCCTTGGGGAGGGTGCCAGGGAAACAATAGCATCCCTAAAGAGCTTACAGCCTGTGGAGTTCCTAGAACACATCTCCACAGACAGGAGGAAGGGCTAAAGTAGGGCCCAGCAGGCCAGGTGTTGTGGTTATCTTTCTTTTCCTGGTGCTGTGACAGTATATCTGACAAGAATGCCTTAAAGAAGGAAGGATTTGGAGGAGAGTAGGCATAGGGCACTGAGTGAGTGGAGGAGGCTGCTGGTGAACTGCCTATCTGCACTCTAGCAGCCTGTGTGGTCTCTGGTCCATCAGGCAGACTCTCCCTGAGTTCATCTACCTNTTTTTGTAGCTTGCTTGGCCTGNACCTGTTCTTCTGACAGAGTGGCCTGTACCTGGGTGGCTGAAGTCCACAGGAGTTGGGGGCAGTGGAATGAGTCTTTGGGAATCAGAGGAACTGGGACACCAATCCAGCCACAAAACCTTCAATTTACAGTTTGTACTGCCTGCAGAGTGTTCTGGGACCTGAGCCTAGCAGAATTGTCATCAGAGAGATCAGGGAGACTTCATCCAGCAACTAATGGGAGCAGGTGCAGAGTCCCAGAGCCAAATGGTAGGGGGAGCTCAGGGATTGCTGCAGAGGAAGGGGAGGAAGGATCAGAGGAACCAGAGAGGTCAAGGACATCACAAGAACATGGCCCACAAAATCAAGTGACCAGGACTCATGGGGGCTCACAGAGATCAGGGAGCCTGTAAGGGTCTGACCTAGGTCATCTGCATATATGTTATGACTAAGTAGCTTGATGTTCTTGTGGGATTTCTAACAGTGAGGGTGGAGGTGTCTCTGATTCTTTTGCCTGCTGTTGGTACCCTTTTCCACCTACTGGGTTGTCTTGTCCAGCCTTGATGTGATGGTAGGTGTCTGATCTTATTGTAGCTTGCTATGCTGTATATGGTTGATGTCCCTGGGAGGCTTGCTCTTTTCTGAGGGAAGGCTGAAAGGGGGTGGATCTGGGGGAGAGGGGAGGTTGGAGGTAGAGACTGGGGAAGGAAGGGAGGGGAAACTGTAGTCAGGATATAATATAGGAGAGAAGGATTAAAAAGTAAAGAACTCAGAAGTGAAAAAAGGAAGAGAGGCTAATCTTGCCTCACAGTTTGAGGGTACAGTGCATCATGGTGGGGAGGCATGGAGGCAGGAGGCAGATGGCTTACTTCTGCAGTCAGGAAGTGCAGAGAGAGAGG
>LZPO01076015.1:15000-18166 GCA_001675575.1 Neotoma lepida | reverse complement strand
TGTACATATTCCCCTCACACTCGCTCATAGACATACATGCCCAGAGATTTGTATCTAAAGTGATTCTCTATCCTCTTAAGTTGGCAGGGCAGGTCATCACAGGAGGTCTTATTTCGACAGGAGCTGGCAGCTGTTAGGCCTAAGGCTGGACCTTTCTCACTTTGATGCTGTCAACCCTCTTCAAATGGCCCATGGGCTGGATGGCTGAGTCACAAGTTACAGAATCTCCATTTTAGTGGATCCGCAGGGAGTTGAACCTCATAGTTTCTGAGTCATAAACCTAAAGTTACCTTGAGCTATCTATCCTCTTAAACCCATGTCTCTCACGAGTCCAAGTCCAGGCTTTTCCAGGCTCTCTTTTGAGAGCGTGCCCACATCTTCTGACCTCTGCTTTGTTAGCTCCAGCTTCAAGTTTAGAGGGAAAGAAACACACTAAGGACACAGTAAGATTATACACACAGATTTAGGTGTGGCCCAACTACATGAAGTATGTATGAATATTTCCTTGGCTTACTTTGTCATAATGATGTAGCTGAGTGTATAGAGAGTATATTAATTTGGAATATGTGCTATGTATACTTCAGCTCACAGAGTATTTTTCTAAGCTGTAGTCTTGTGTAAGGCATACAAACTTCTCTGTGCTACTCCAGCTGGAAGGGAGAATGTGCTAAATTATTTGGTGCTTAGCTTCTCCTCCAAGTTGAATACTTTTTAAAAATATTATTTTATTTTACTTCATGTGTATGTATTTTTGCCTGCAGATATGTCTGGTGCCCAGAGAGACCAGAAGAGGGAATCAAAGCGCCTGTGGCTGGATTTGCAGATGGTTAGGAGGGGTGCTGGAGATCGAACCCCAGTCCTCTGGAAGAGCAGCCAGTGCTCCTGACCACTGTGGTGCCATCTCTCCAGACACCACCTAAGTCTAATTCTTTAAAAGTCTTAATAATCTTCCCTAACAAGATATGTACCCCAACCCCATCTGCTCCCTTTTCATAGTAGATGATGGGACTGCATGGACAGCAGGCAGCTCATTTTGAATCCTCACAGAAAGGGGATCTGACTGGATTGTCATTGATGCTGAATGTGGATGTAACAGCATAATCTCCAAATAACACTCCAGTACTCTCAAGGATTGTCAACTCACATGGTTATTTAGAAGCATAATATTGGAGGCCAATGCTTGGAAAGATCCTATCATTTGATGCTAGGAATGGTTATTGAAGATTTACTTTCCCTGCCAATCAGCTCAGGCATGAGGGAGAAAGGCAAGACACTTTCATGGTTTTATGTGCTCCATGGACATATTCTTGGAAATCTCCCCAGCTTTGTTACTTGCATTCTAGATCTGTTACTCTTGTTGAGAAGGTCAAAGATGCAGATGCTAATAGAAGACTTGAGTATGCTTATGATACCTATATCAACACTTTTTCTTGAGTAGAATTTTCTCTGTCGCTGTATTGAGCTTAAGAATTCCTAAGCTCTGGTTCTCTGTACATATGAGTACCTGTCTATATTTCAAGGTGGTATTTCTGTGTCTTTAAAATCAGATGTGTTAGCAGGGTGTGGTGGCACATGCCTTTAATCCCTGCACTCGGGAGGCACAGGCAGGCAGATCTCTGTGAATTCAAGGTCAGCCTGGTCTACACTGTGAGTTCCAGGACAGCCAGGACTGTTTCACAGAGAAACTCTGTCTGGAAAACTCAGGTGTGTTGATATATGTAATCCACACTNTGAACATCCTTTCCCCAGCAGAGTAAGGAACCTGTGCTGTGTGTCCTACAGAACTATACTGTGACAACAGCCCAGGCAAGCCTTGCTAAAAGGCTGTTGTGTTTTCCATGGTCCTTCTGCAAGAAGAACATACACAGAGGTATCGGGATGGGGAGTTGAGATCCTCTCTGTCATTCATCCTTCCATGCATGTCTTATGTGGGGCTTCTCTTAGCAGAGCACATGGGCATTTACGATAGGCTGCACAAGTGGAAAACAGTGCTGTTCAAGCCTTCACCTGAAAAGGGCTGTGCAGGCCTTTCCCCCTCTCCTGCTCATTGCCTGTCTGCTGTTCCAAAAATCTTAGAAGCACCAAAATCGAGAGGTCATCTGAATGATTCTCATTTCACAGGTGAGAAGCAGACACTGAAGGGAGGGAGCAATTTTGTCAAGGTTGCATGTTCACCAGAGGTTGTTTTACCAACACTCTGGTTGGTCTTAGCCAATTTCCTATGGTCAGTATCTTCCTGTTCTCCCTATCTTACCTCTTGCTCTGTTTCAGTGAGCCTGGGGCAAACTTGGGCCTCTGCAACCATAGAAATACCATGCAAGTGTTAATGCAGGGTAGTGTAGGTACATGGGTCACAGATAAAGCTTTTGAAGAGCCTGTCTTGTTATAGAAAATAATGTCTATTGTAGTGGTGTGATATAGATATACATTAGAGCAAAGAANGCATCTGCCAGTGCTGCCTCTAGCTGATTGTTCAGTGGGAGGTTCTAGTCTAAATCTGTTAAACAACTGGGAACCTAATAGTTTCTTTCTAAAGATGGATCCAAGTACATCTTCTCACCCAGGATGCTCATTTTATCCTTAGATTCTAAACACCCAGGAAAGCAACAATTTTATGTACTAATCCACACTTTTGATATTTGAGGAGACTGTTGATATGCTTGTGATAATTCTCTCACATTCTTTTGTCTCCTCTACTTTTGCTCTTATTTCTGCTTTCCTTTTACTTGCTTTCTTAAAATACTTCTATCCATCCATCCATCTGTCAGTCCATCTGTCCATCTGTCTGTCTATCTATTTATTCATCCATGAGGGAAGGGCCATCCTTGGACAGAGAAGAGGTTAAACTGTGCTTCAAGGGGCTGGAGGTGTAACTCAATTGAGTGCTTACCTAGAATGCTCTAAGCGCTGGGTTTAATCCCAGCACTGCGCCACAGACACCAGGTGTGGTGGTAATTATAATAATGCATGCTTATAGCCCCAGCATTCTGGAGGTAGAGGTAGGAAGATCAGCAGCTGAAGGTCACCTTTGGCTACATAGTGAGTTCCATGCCAGACTGGGCTACATAGGTCATAAAAGAAAAGAGTAAATAGGGCCTGTGAGAAGGTTCACTTGCTGCAAAGCCTGAAGACCTGAGTTCAATCCATAGAACCCATATAGTAGAAA
>LZPO01076015.1:0-10000 GCA_001675575.1 Neotoma lepida | reverse complement strand
TGTACAAATGTCAGTTGAAAGCTTCATAAATGATGCATAGTAGCCTTTAAAACACTTCAGTGAATGGAAGCCATTTCTAATCTGCACATGATTAATAGCCGCCCATAGCAGAACTAAATAACAAACAGTCCCTCACTGTTACGTGCTAGTCTGTGATGGAAAAGTACTCTTTATTACAGTTTTATTGTCTTTTCATGTACTTAATGGCTCAGGTGACTGCTGTGCTTTGAAGAAACCTGGTTTAGAAAAGAGGAAAATTTTAAGTGAAATGGTAAAAACTGACAAACACCTGAGGGCCCAGACCCAGAACCCTAAGTTTCTGGACCTCCATCCTAAGTTCTTAATTTCCTTTCAAAAGTTACACTTTTTTGCTTAATTATTTAGAAAAAAAAACTGTGAAGAAGAAACAGTACATTTGAGCCAGGTGGTGATGATAGGCACCTTTAATCAGAGGCAGGTGGATCTCGGGGAGTTGGAGGCCAGCCTGGGCTTTAGAGCTAGTTTCAGGACAGCCAGGGCTACACAAAACCCTGTCTTGAAAAAACAAACCAAACAGAACAAAAACAAACAAACAAAACCACCAGTGCATTCTAGTCGATAAAACTGAAGGAATACTGGGAAGATGCCACATTTTGGACAAATGAAAGGGGTGTGTCCTGTGGTTGGGTTTCTGGATATCAGAGAGGCTGATGACTGACTTCAAGTCATCAGTGGGCGTGGTTTCCATAGATAACAGTCTTCACATGTACTATCAACCATGAAATCTATTAACACACAGAGGGAAGACTGCGTGCAGTACACACACACACACACACACACACACACACACACACAGAGGGAAGACTGCTTGCAGTACACACATACACACACACACACATGCGCACACACACACAGGAGAGAGAGAGAGGAGGGAGAGAGAGAGAGAGAAAGAGAGCGCGAGAGAGCGCTCCATTTCTGCAGTCCTCATCCTAGTCTACCTCTCTGGGGAAATGTGTTAGCATGGATCACAGGTGGCACCTGCTCCTGCAGGTTTATCTCTCACTTACTGGCAGGTTTGTTTGTTATTCCTTTGATGGGACTGTGGCCTTTTGTCATTACGGGCAGTACCAAAGGGAGCACCTGCTTTTTCCACATGCCTCATTTCTCTCTTGTTTACCTTTAAATTCATTTGAGCCAAATGTCTCCTGGAACATAATAATAATACCGCCCCCCAAGCTAGCCCCTGTTCCATGGCCACGATGAGACCATTACTGCCAAGGGCTGGTGAATTTTCCTGCATCCTTCTTGGGGTTGTCTCAACCTAATGCAAACTGTCCGTAAAGCCATTTGTTTTAAGTTAACCAAACAGATCCCTAAAGAGCCCCCATAATGAAGACAGGAAGCTCTTGGAACTGGATAGACACAGTGATCAGCACTTGGCATCATCTCTTTCTAGCATGGTCTGTGCATACACTTTGATTCTTTGTGAGACTCATTCATCCACTCTGTAAACTAGAAATAATAGTTTTACTCAACAGCAGCCAGGCAAGCTCTTAGTATATAACAAATGCCCCAAAGCGGCTCTGGCTACTATTATGCTATTTTATTATTATTCACTTGTTATTAAGAGCCAAAAATTGCAAATGTGGAAAATATGGTGTTGAACATAGTTTTGTTTTGTCTGAGTTGGGAGTTAAACATTCACTATGAGGAACATCTCTGTGGTCTGTGCTTATTGGGCAGAAGAATGTCCTGTGCCAGCTCAAGGAGGGCTGCTGTGTTTG
Organism: Neotoma lepida; assembly: GCA_001675575.1. Classification (NCBI taxonomy): domain Eukaryota; kingdom Metazoa; phylum Chordata; class Mammalia; order Rodentia; family Cricetidae; genus Neotoma; species Neotoma lepida. Next base: position 8,237 of record LZPO01076015.1, on the reverse strand, counting down.
GACTGTTGTATGGATTAGGTGCCTTGGGATCCACTGTATGCCTCTACTTGTTGGCTGTCCTCCAGGAGGCAGGAAGGATGAGCAACACAGTGGAACCAATCAGCTCCAACTGCAATATGATGTAGATGTAAGAGACAGTGAACACTTGGTGTTCACGGTGAGGACTCTGGTTGTCCATCCTGCACAACAGAAGTAACTCTGCTTGGTTACAGAGAAAGTCTGAGGTCAAGGAAATTTGTCTTTGAGGCTTACTGATATGTAGCACTACGGNACACTTTAACCCAGTACAAGCACTTAAACTCAAGAAAATATTCAAGCAGATTTATTCCTTTAATGGTACTGGGAATGGAATATGGGACCTCATGCATACTTGGCACTGAGTTTTATCCTCCTCCTAGATGTTTAGATACTTCATTCACTTTTGATTTTAATAAAATATATTGTTTAGAATTTCTACAACAATAATAATAATACCCTCTAATATCAAACCCTAGAGAAATGAAGATCTTGAATATAGGCTCTGCATTTATGTTGTTGGCCATGTAGGAGGGAGACCAATGTAAACCACAGATGCCCTAAGATACAGAGAAAATACAAAGTGTGTGGGGGGAAACTGATTTCAAACTTCTTATATGATGTTCAAATNCATTTCCAGTTTGTNTCATCGCTTCTCAATTCCTTAGCCTCTTTGCTATTTCCCACATTCCCACAAATGCGCAAAGTACTCCGTATTTTATTGCCTATGCTAATTAGCACCCTTTATTCCATTACATATTTTGCATGCCCACACATTTATGTTATATTAAGTTCTGATGTGAGTGGCCTGAGAGTGTTGCCAAGTTAGGAAAAGTCTGGACTCTGGGTAAGATTTGAATTTAAGCTTTCATACGGTCCAGGGAACAAGAAGAGTTTCTCCTTGAGAATTTTGAAAGTTGCATTTTCAAGATAATGGTCTCACCAACATAATTTCCTGATGGTAGAGGCCTACAGAAAGCCTAGAGAACTCCATGTTATGGATTACTTCACAGAGCCCCCAACATCCTTNACAAAGCTTTCTGGGGCTGAGGGCTTTAGTCCCACGAGTACACTCATCCTGAGGGTGACATCTGCTCACCTGAGGCTTGCTTGAAAGCAACATCCACTTTGGTTCTTGCTCCTGATGTCATCATGGCTGAGATGCTCATAGCAACACTGTGTTCCCTAGAGACATGCTTTGCAGAAACACAGCCCCAGAGGATCCAGCTGTGGTTCTGAACTTCTGAGGGATATCTCTGNTAGGAGAACCCAAGCCTGGCAATCATCCTTTCACTCTTCATCTGTTGTTTCTGCAGATAGTCTTTGACTCCTTTGTTAAAGAACGTGAAGAAATAATCCAAGCTGTTCACAGAAACCTGGAGACCTATTCAACATGAGATCACATGGGGNGGGTGGCTGGGAGGGTTTGGCAGGCCAATCTGTAGAAAACTTTCTCAGGAACAGCACACATGCTCCAGTTCTGGCCATTTTTGTTTTTGTTTTTGTTTTTTCTTGAGTGAAACAAGGACACTTTTACATAACTCCAGAAAGGTTTCTTTCAGACTGTTATTGAATATGATTCTGATATGAGATTTGTCAAAGGAAGCCAACCTGTCTGAATTTTTCCATTGTCTGAATCATACCTTAAAATACAGTTTACCAAAAAATAAAAGAAAATAATTCAGCTTGCTTGTAAAAGATAACGGTGACACCAGACATTATAAGGATTGGTAAATAAAGAAAACATAAGATTTTTTTGTTTTCATAATAAAAAAGGATTTATTTATTTTTACTTTATGTGTATGAGTGTTTTGCTTGCATGTATTTAAGTACATTGTGAGCATACCTGGTGCCCATGGAGGCCAGAAGAGGTCACCAGACCCCCCGGAGCTGGAGTTGCAGGTGGCTGGGAACCACTCTGTGAGTGCTGGGAACCAAACCTGCAGCCTCTGCAAGAGCAGCAGGTGCTCTTAACCACTGAGCCATTTCTCCAGCCAGAACCATGTTCTTTTTAAAGCCAGGCCTAGTGCCTGGNATCCCAGTGGGAAGCAGAGACAGGAGGACCACCTGGAAAGTCACACACATAGCTCAGCAGCAGAAACAAGAAAGATGTTGCCTCAAAAAAAATGGGAGGAGAAAACTGATGTAGCCTATGAACTCCAGGCATGGACTGCGGCATCCTCTCTCCCCTCCCCTTCCATCCCTCCCTCCCCTCTAAATAAAGAAACATTTAAAGAGAAAGAGATTTGTTTGTTTGTTTTTTTAAACAGTGCTGTGAACTTGAATAAGTTTGGGAGTCTGGAGGACCAAGGAGGTCTATGCAAGCTGGGAGTGGTGCAGAAATCTTCTGTAGGTTATTTCTCTCAAAATTATGAAAAATGGTTAAATTCAATGCAATTACTTGTTATTGTTTATAGCAAAAGAGAAGTCTTGTTGTAAGAACAGAAATATGTGTAGCCACACTGTCCCCAGTGAATTGACAGACTTGTATTGTTGAGTAAAGATTTATTTCAATGCTCTTCATATACCATAGGGGTGTAGGAGGGTGAAGAGCACAACCTTGGAATGCAGGAAAAGGTGAAGACTGGACAGTGGAGAGGGAATGAGGGAAGTCTGTGTGCTGAGGGGCGATGAACAGGCAGGTTAGACTGGTTCCTGACTTTCTCACATATAAGAATTTGAAAAGCTCCAAAGTGAGTTCTTGGAGTTTTGCTATTTATGCACACTGAAGTCATTTAACCTTAACCTTTGCAAAGCTGTTTTCTCATCTATGAAATAAGGAGACTGAATTGAATTATCTTGAAGGTCTTTTGAAACTCTGACATCTATGAGAATGGAAGCACCGATATGGAAAGTGGTTAAAAATAGTATGCATCCATCTCTCATCTCTGCTCNACCAGAACAGGAAGAGAAGCCGAGTATGTCCCAAGACAGCAGCCCATGCTCAGATGTGGACACTTCACATACCTCCCTCATGCATGAACTAAAGCCATGCTGGCAGGACTACCTCTCTACAGTCTGATTTGGATGGGATGCCCCTCCCCTGCTGCAGGCCTCTCTGAGACCACATAAGATATGAAGTTCTCTACAACATGTTGTCCCCTCACCTGCATAACCACGCTCTGGCAAACCAACTTCTATCTGGCTCTCTGTTGTCAGGGTTGCCATAACAAGGGGCTTACCCTAGAGCCTAACCTCTGAGACATTTGTTCTCTCCCATTGAAAGCAAAGTCTTATAGAGCAAGTCCCATCTTTGCTCTCTGACTTCCACATTAATTGCTAATTGTTTATTCTCTTCTTCCCCCTAGAATATAAGCTTTTCAAAGACAAAGGTCTCATTTNTCTTTGAACTGTTGGGCTGAGAACTTTGCCTGGTACTGGCAGTGAGCAATGCTCAATTAATGCTGCTGAATAAATGAGTGAATAAATAATTTAACACTATTCAAGGAAAAGCACACAGACAAAACAACATCTTTAAAAGACAACACAGACACATGTCTGCATTTTTCCTAATAGTCTCTCGTAAATGGGTGGCTGTCACCTTCCCATTGGGAAGAGTAGAGCAGCAGAGGTAACACTAATCGTTTCTCATTTGCGCACAATTGTCAATTTTCTGGAGCTGTGTTTGGCTGGCAGCAATGGAGCCCAGCCTGGTATCATCCATCGGAGAGCATCCCATTCTAATAGCTGCTTGCCATAAGTTGCAAATGCAGCGCACATAAGCTCCTTATTTCTGCACCATCAACTTCTAATGTTTCTTTAGGCTGATGGAATTTTGTGTTTCTTGAAGTCAGGAAATGAGCCAAACTGTTCTTTTCTTCTAGATGATGCTGGAGATTGCCCCTCTTCTTGGGCCTGACTTCTGTCCTTGTGCTCAGGCAAACCTAGGATTTCTTGGGTTAACAGACCTACCCCCCTCCCCCAAGACACTACCTCCTCCTTAGAATCAAATACAGAGTTGCAGATGCTGTCTGGNTATAAGGTGCCAGCTGTCCTTAGAGTTTATGCCTCTGAGAGCACAGGTCCCAGTTTGGGAGAATACTCAAATCTAATATCCCCTTCTCTCTCAATAAGGCTTTCACTTCTTCTAATTCTTCTCTGGAGGGTAGCCAGGGGAACTGTACTTTTTCCTTTTCTTGAGCTGGCAAATGCTAGACAAAAGCCAAAAGGGAGGAGGGTGGCTCACAGTTTGAGAGCACAGTGCATCATGGTCAGCAAGTCACATCCGCAGGAACTTGAGGCAACTGATCTCATTGTGTCTATAATCAGGAAGCAGAAAGAGCTGAACGGCGGTGTTCAATTTGCTCTCCTCCTCTGATTGTGTGGTCNGAGCATAGTTCATTCAAGAAGTAGCACTGTAAGTGCAGGTCCTTGGCCACTACAGCAGCCTATGATGTGAACATCATCTTACCCCCACAAAAGAGGGATGACAAAGCTAAGTGAGATATTTAGGAATCATAACTATGGCACACTCCAAGGATGGAGGGCCATATAAGAACCCAGAAGTTATGAGTAGATATCCATATGTTTCAGAACGTTAGGGAAAAATTCTGAAGACACAATATTGCAGTTCAGAGATGTGGAGGAAAATATTGCCAGAACTCATTGATTGGGCCCAGAGTTCAGCTTCTAGAGCTATGGTAGAGCCTGGTTAAGACAGCATCATTTCAGAAGCTGCAGAGAAGACATAGGAGACCCACATGTAGAGACAGTGAGGCCCATCACTAAAGCACTCAGCTCACTAGTGTGAGCGGCCCAGTGCCTGGGGAAGGCACTTGGCTCTTAGACTCATTGAAGAGCTTTTGTTTTAAAATCCTTCCCATTCATAGTCTGATAATGAAAACTTCCTGCCTACATGAGTAAGAGAAATAAATTGCTTTATGGTGGTGATGCCAAGGACAAGAGAACGATGTAATAATAACAACTTGCAGGTACTTGGAAAGTTCCAGTCATGAAAGTGAGTTGGTCCTGGAGGCTCTGTCCCCCAATGTTACCCACTGAACTCTGCCAACTTTCATTTNTGACTTCTATAGTTCTATCAGATCCATTTATGATATGGAAAATGAAAAAAAAAAGATGACAACTTGGTAGAGGCGATCATGGTGTCAACTTAGTCACTTTCCCCAAATGCCACCCTGGTTTGTTGCTGTAAGTTCACAGGAAAGCTTNGGGAAGCTTGGGAAGAGAGACCTCAGATGAGCAGAACAGGCTGTGGGCTGTGGGACAGACAATGGGCTCCTGCTTCCCCACCTTCAAGCATTGTGACTGAAAGGGAATCCTTCCACCATTTGGAATGCCCGTTCAGTTCTCAAGGCAAGGTTAGATGATCATGAAACCTACTCTGCAAGAGCTATGCTTGTCTGTGCCCAGCAGAACCTCGGGGCGTAGAGCATACTCAGCATCCAGAACTCTGGGTTTTCCAAAGAATATAACTCACACAGTTGCTGATGTTAGGACATTTGCCTAGTGTCCATAAGGCTCTGGCTCAGGTTCCTGGCATCCAGGTTATGGTTGTTAGTATTAGTCATTATTCCACAGGCTCTGGAATCATGGAATCACCTAGGATGACAGCCTCCAGGTTCACTGTGAGGAATTATTTATATTTGATTAGCTTCTGGGCGTGCCTATGAGGGATTATCTTGATAAGGTTGATTAAGTGGAACAACGCACCTTAAATGTGGACCACACTATGCCATGCACTTACATCCTAGAATAAAAAGGTGGAAGCTAGGTAAGCACATTTATTCATTGCCCTCTGCCTCCTGACTACAAATTTGATGTCCCCAGTTAAACAGTTTCCTCAAGTGCTGCCACTTTGACTTCTTCACCATGATGGATTGTCCCGTGGAGTTGTGAGCCAAATAAAACCTTTCTTCTTTGTTTTTGTCAGGATATTTTGTCATGGCAANAGGAAAAGTAACTAAGATAGGGCATAGGTCTGTGATTNCAAACGAAACAAACAAANCCCCCCATAGCATCCATCGATAAGCAGATCTACTTCCAGAAGCAGTGTGATACAGAGTGAATGTTGGAGGAAGGGCTGGTACTTGAGTCTGGCTGCACCCTTAAGGACCAGCAAAGGCTCACAATGACATAGCAGCTCTGAGCTTGAGTTTGCTTGTTGATAAAATGAGNGTCATAAGGACATCTAAAGGGTTAGCAGGGGTATTTTAGGTAAGAGTAAAGCATACCAAGTTCCCAGCCTGACATCTGGCAAGGATAGAGTAAGCAGCTACATATATTATAATTATTTCTTTTTCCTGGTACATCTTACAGAAAGAAAACTTCTTTTATTCCATTCCTCTTTNATGTATCTGGGGATCAACCATGGATACAGCTCTTTAGCACTGACACTCTGGCATATGCTAAACCCCACCTAACTAACCCCACCTCTTGCATAAGGTTCATATACAGTGTTTGCTAATTCTGTGGTATAAGCATGACCAATGTTGTTGGAGAGAGAATGGAGCAGAGGAGCTAAAAGCAGTTCTGGCAGTAAGCAGAGACTACTCCAGCAGAGCGTGGAGCCTCCCCATCATGCTTGAGACCTGTGAGCTGTAAAGTCAGGCNGCCTGGCTGCTATACACTCAGTATGTATATCTATACCAAGTCTACAACCCTGGATTCCAACTGTGGTCAAGTATTTGCAGCACTTAGGATGGGGCACTTGTGTTCTAGTCCTGACTTCATGACCTTGGTAAAGTCACTTGACCCCATTTGAGAATAAACCAAATCTGACACTGGAGAACAGCTTGGACATTTTCTAACTCTCATCATTATTCAGTGATCCCAAAGATACAGCTTTTCCTTTGCCTTTTTAAAAAGATCATTCTTATTATCTTAGAACAAACAGAGATACTGTGGATCTTACCAAGCTTTGTAGGAAAAGGAAATTAAAAGGTCTTTATCTTTATAGTTCCTGCTGAATATTTATTCTCATTGAGAGCAGTTATTGATCGCTAACAGAGCACATTCAGAAGGAGTTCTGCTGGGGTTAGACAACCGACTGGGTCAAACTTCACTTTCCTCTTGTGTGGTCTGTGTTGCTGTAACAGAAAACTTGATGCTGAGTTACAGGAGAAAGAAAAGAGATGTGTTTGTCTCACAAGCAGCATGGCACGTCAGCATCTGACGTGGGTTCTCTGGTGCTATCACGGTATGGAGGGAAAGTGGGAAGGGATATGGCTGCATTCAGAAGAGCTGGGACTGTGAGCTGGTTTTGGATTCTACCAACCTGCTCTTGTGAGAACTAATGCTCTGTGTAACAGCAGCCTACGTCCTTTCAGGGAATGGTGCCCTCAGACTCCATCTCCTAAAGGCTCCTTCTCCTCCACACCACACTGAGGATCAGTTTTCCAGAGTGTGACCCTTAGGTAGATAAGCCATATGTGAGTCATAGTGTTGTCATGCAGGTCAATGACACAGGGACCACAGCAGAGCAGCTAAAGAGTATAAAGTGCTGTCCACATGTGAGGTATTATTTTATATGGCAATGCAGCAAAAATATAACTGTAAAATTAAAAATTGAGTTAATTTGAAAATTTTTTTCTAAAAGTTGAATTATGTGCTGTTTGCAGTATTTTCCCATAAGACAAATGATGATTTCATGGAAAATTATGCCGTATTTTAAATAATTAAGGCTCCCTACTCACTACTGGGAATATACAAATCTGATGCTTTTCAACAAATATTTGCAAATGGGAAGAATTAAAAGATAACAATGGAACACTTTTATTTTGTTTTGTATAAGAATAATGCCATCAGATATTTCATCATTCCTNGCATTGATGTATTTAGGATATAATGAAACAGAGAGAGAAGCCTTAATTGAAACTCACACAAAAATTCTCTTTGATTAAAAAATAAAAAGTGTCTCAATAAAGAATTTAAAAGGATATAAAAGTTATCAATAAGTAATTCATCCAGCCCGGAGATTTATACCAGAATGTATCAACTATTTTCCTTTCTGTTAGCGTTAGTTATGCTGAGAAGCTTTTCTCAGAAGCCATCAGTGGGTTGACTACTTAGGGGAGCAGTGTGTTNACTCAGGGACCAAGCTGTGGAGACTAAGATGATCTTCTTAGTTACTCACTCATNCCATAAATATTGGTTGAGCATCTATGTCTGAAGTATTGCCAAACACTGGAAGATGCAAAGACAGACTCCATATGTATGCAGCATTGTCAGACACTGGGGAGAACCAAAGATGGACTCCATATGTA
>LZPO01076014.1:157804-173471 GCA_001675575.1 Neotoma lepida | reverse complement strand
GGCTCCTTCTGTGGCCTCCTGTGTGCCGCTGGCATCATCTGGATAATTCAGGACATCCTCCATCCCAAGGCCAGCCCAATGTCACCGCTAGTCTCACCTGCAGCTTTAAGTCCCCTCACCAGGTGGGCTGGCCTCACGAAGGAACAGCTTTAGAGATTTGGCATTCTGCCTACAGTGTCAGGGCTGGGGATTTTCCAGAGAAAGTAGCGCAAGGAGAATGAAAGGAGGAGGATGTTGAGTGTTTCCAAGACCTGGCTGAACAGTGTACTTCAAGCCAAGGGCAAGATGCGGGAATAGTTAGAGGGTCAATTAACAATGACAAAGAATGGGGGGTTTAGTGAAAGTTTCTGGATTTGGGATAGGAGACATGACTTAGTAATTAAGAATATTTGTTCCTCTTACAGAGGACCTGAGTTCAGTTCCCAGGCACATCAGGCGGCTCATAAGCACCAGTGATTCTAACTCCAGGAACTCTCTCTTATGTCCCCCATATAAAGATGTGCATACACACAGACACACAGAGACATAAATGAAAATATTATGAAATTTAAAATAATTCTTTCCGTGAGTGGTGAAGCATGCTTTTAATCCCCACTCATGAAGTAGAATCAGGGGAATCTATGTGAGTTCAAGTCTGGCCTATTCTTCATAACAAGTTCCAGGCCATCCAGTGCTAAATCACTGAACCCTGTCTAAGAAAAGTAAAAGTAAATAAATAAATATTTTTTGTGAACTGAAGAAAAAGACATTCCTGGAACTGGAATATTAGACTTGGTGAGGGAGAAAAAGGAAGTCAGAGCTGCAGACAGATTTTAAAATGGGTTTTGGGAGTGCTGGACAAGAGTTTAAACATTTACGAGTGCTTACTGCTCTTGAAAAAAAAAGATTCAGTTTCCAGCATCCATGTACTGACTAACAACAACCAAGGAATCAGATGCCCTTTTCTGGCCTCCATTGGCTATGGTACTTTTGTGGTGCACACACAAACTCAGGCACACACATACATATAAAATAAATATGTATTTTTAAATGAGATTTCAGAGTTATGGCGGTTGTTGGAGACAGAAAGGTTTATGAGTTTTCAAACTAAGATTCTGAAGCTAGGAGATGCCTCGATGCTGAGGCGCTTGCTGTACAAACTCAGAATCAGAGTTTGGGTCTGCAGAACCCATGTAAATGCAGGCAACCAGGTTGCTCTACCTGTAATCTCAGCACTGAGGAGGCAGAGACAGTGTGTCCTGGAGAAAACTGGCTGACTCGGTTACCCAAGTCAGTGAGTGCTGCGTTCAAGTGAGAGATTCTGCCTCAATATGAGGTGGAGAAAACGGAGAAAGACTGACATCAAATTCTGGCCTGTACAGACATATATACATGTACTCACATACCTTCATGTGCCACATACATGCAGACATCCATACATACCACAAACAACACACAACACACACATACATGCACACATACACTGAACACCTATAATTGGTCCCAAAGTTATAGTTAAGTGGTAAGGGCTAGCGTACTTACTTTTAAGAAAGTAAGTGTAGCTGATCAGTTTGGGATCACAAATGATGCTTCAATAGGATTTGGCCCCTGGCCCTGTCTTGGGGGAAGCTCTCCTCCAGCCTGACCTGGATGGTATCATGGAGAGAGAGGGAAGTTGATGCTGGAGGAACTGTATAGGAGCCAGAAGACAGATGCTCTGGGTGGGGACAGGCCATTCTATTTGCAGACCAAAAAATGACTTAGAAAATGATGTGTAAATGATTTCACTAAGGTGTGCCAGTTATCTGGAATGACTTTATAATACCTGAGGAACAGTGTGTATCTAATTTGCTAAGGATGTTTCTGTTATGAACCTGAAACTGTTTCATGCTTTATTTTCCAATACAAATACGGGTCATCTCCTCGCAGTGTTCATTGAGAGATTTCTCTTTGGTGCACTGTGCCCAGAAAGCATTGCATTAGTTCTGCTCTATCAGAACCATTACAGACTTGTCTGAGAGGCACATCACTTCCATGCTGCATTACTAANATATTGTTATTTTCTTCCCGACCCATGCATGTACTTTTTCCCAAGTTAGTACAAAATGACAATTTACTAAAAACAAGCAGCCAGTTTTTCATATTCTCTATAATTTGGGGTGAAAGCAGGCTACATTATAAACTTATTGAGTAAAATAGAGAATCAATAAAATGATGTTTTGTGTGTCTAACTTCAATTATTAACTGAATGTAATTACTGCTATGAAATTTTTGAAAAATAATATTGACAGCAANGACTTTGCATATTCCTTATTTTAAAAGAATTTACCAAAATGTTCAGCTCTTTTAATAGGTATAAATTTGTACCCAAGTTGTACACCCCTTTTAATGTTTTACTAAGAGAATAGAAGCTGTTGTGTTTTAGAATGTATAAATTTNAGGAGAAATTGCTTAAAATTTTCATACTGNTATTTTCATGAACTTTCTAACGCTCTGCCATGGATCATCTCATGTCAAGTCTTTGTTCACATATTTGTATCCACTTTCCCTCAAATCCTTCTTTTCAGATTTTCAATTACTTGAACATCCTGGGAAGCATAGCTCTTCAGAGACTTCACTAACTATGAGACCAACACACAACTCATTTATGATTTTGTTTTGGTCTCAAGACTACCAGCACTCTTGCAAAGACCGGTGTTCTCTCTCCAGTATTTTTAACAACTCAAGGCCTGTAAGGACAAGCTGAATTTGTACAGGGCTTTTCCATCACCCTACAGGACTGGCCTTACTCTAAGAACAAAGTCATGTTCAAAACATATTTTGAGCTCGAGAGATGGATCAGTAAGAGTTCTTGCTACATAAACATGAAGACCTGAGTCCAAATCCTTAGCATGCCTGTAACCAGAGCGTTGGGAGGGAGAGACAGGTAGATTNCCCAGGAGCTCACTGGCCATCCAGTACTACTCAAACAAAGATCTTTAGGTTCAATGAAACACCCCATCTCAAGGGAAAAAGGTGGAAGACAATAGAGGAAGACACTTAATACCTTCCTCTGGCCTCCACATGTGTACACACAGACATATACAACACACACAAATACACATGCACAAACATACACCACACACACAATGAATACACACAAACATGTCTGATTGGTTGATTGGAGCTTGATCTCTTTTGTGAGAGCAGTGGTAACAGTGATGGGGAGCTAAAACAATGTATAGGCTCTAGGCTACAGTTACNTAGCTCACAAACAATGTCAGTTACTTTTAAACCGATTAATTTAAATTAGGCCAAAGGAAAAACAGACCAAATCTTCGACAAGTGCTCATCTCTCCAGAGCTTATCTGAAGAGTTAAGTGTTCTCATGTGAATGGTAAGACCACAGGGTATCATTTCTGAGTCCCTGCCCTCAGGAGCTTAGAACCGTCCTGGCTGAAGATTAACATGGCATATTGGGAGAGGAATCTCCACATTATGTTAAGTGATCATTATAGGAGTTATGTTAGGGATTGTGCTTTTATTTTCTTCAGCTATTTTTTAACAAAAGTGTGTGCAGTGTCTGTTATTGAAGCCTTAATAACTAATAGAATGCCTGCATATCATAAGCACTAGGTAGATATCAAATTGATGTAAAATTACCAACATGCAGGAACTGGAAGTGACAGAAAGGACTGTCATCACTGCTTTCTAGACTGAAATGGTAGCAAACAGAGCTATAGGCCAGCATGAAATCTCAACGTCCCCGTGAACAGTGACCTTGAGCCGGTTCTCCTAACAGAGAAGAGCTATTGTCTGGGGATGTCGAATCAAGCCAGGAAGCAGGACGTGGCTCAGGGCAGGAAAGAGGTTCTGTGATGTAGCCAGACAGTCAGCATCTGTGAGCATGGAGTCTCATGGAAGGCTATTGGAAAAGTTTTAGCAAGGGAAGCTTAATTCCTGCCCCACTGGACAGACAGGTAGAGTCAACTTCCTCAACCTGAGTGGTAATTGATGTAGATCTACTGGCATGACCCTAGGAGATTTCACTCTGAGTGAGGAGAGGGTCACTTAATGCTTAGCCAATTTGTCACTTGATTGTCACCTGAAACATATACACACATACATCTATACATGCATTCATACTTAGACACAAGGATACAACTATCTTCCACATAAGTGCCCAATCAGTGTAAGAGTTACTTCTATTCAAAAAGAATAAGAGGGATTTTATAAATGTTTCCACAGCTTTGTTGAGGTATAATTGACATAAAGAAACTCCACATATTTCATGTTTGCTTTGCTAAGTTTTATATACATGTGTCTGTGGAGCCATTACCACAGTCAAGACACATCTACTCTGCTTTGCCACCTGAAATTTCCTGAATCTTCTGTCGTCTCTGTGCTAGTTCCAGATCCGATATTGTCACACTTTCTGCCTGATCCGTGAGAGTGACCTGGGCTCTTTAACACTTCTCATCAGCAGCACACTGAGCTCTGTCAGTAGAAGGTACTGCGGAGGTATAACTACAGCAGGGGTTTACTTCTGGGTTCTGCTGTGCGCACTAGACAGGCACATTCAGTACTGATGATCCTCCAGCACTTTGCTCTGATAGGGTCAGCATCTACAGGTACAGGCTGTTCTTACAGTATCCTCTGATGGCTGACATAGGAACAATGCCTATGACCACTATGATTGACTCCCCTGCTACCCTAGAGAGTGGATTTCAGACAATTAGTGCCATTGCTTGACCAAGGCCACCTCTCTTGAGCCANGGCTATGCCTTCTCTGACAAAATCGGTATCTCAACCTCTTAGAGTTGGCTGAGTGACAGCAGAATTTTTCTTTGTGTGTTCTCTCTCAGCATTTGGGGTGATACGTGTTCCTTATGTCGAATGTTTCTGTGGCTTTCTCTTTACCTCTTTTAACCAATCTCTGAAATCTCCAATCTCAATTTTAGTCATTCCTTGTATTAAGATTCTTTGTTCACATTACTTTGTTTTTCCCTGTATTGATTGGATCCAGCTTATCTGTATATTTACTTTTCTACATATTTNATATATCCAGGTATATTAAATATATGTATAGGAAAACCTGCATGTTGCAGATACACGTATGCTACCTTCATGCACACACATATACACTTTCCCATTTACCCCTCTTGCCTCCCTGCCCCTCACATCTTTCACACACACANAGAGACCTACTAACTGTAAATGTGTTAGAAAGCATTATCTACCCAAAGATTTTCTTCTCTGTGTTCTTCATGTTTCATAGCTTTGGATTGTCCATTAGGTCTCTGGTACATTCTGAGCTAACACTTACATATATTACAAGACATTGCTCTGTTTTGCTTTACGCGTGGATATCCAGTAGTTCTAGGACCATCATTCCTCCACTGAATTCCTTCATCAAAGAGCAGTTGACCAGACAGCCTTGTGTTCTTTTCTGGACTCCCACTTCTGCTATATTTTATCCACTTGCTCATCCTCATATGCATGCTTTGCTCAATTATTTATTTATTATCAATGAATAGCTAAGTAATATACCTTAAAACCAAATATAATCCTCCAACTTTGTTCTTTCTCAAATCTCTTTTGTTTGTTGTAGGCCCTATAAATTTTCAAATCTCCTTGCCAATTTTCTACCAAAAATGAAGAGAAAAAAAAAAAGACTTCAGATGACATTGTGTCTAAAAGTCAGTTTACATAGAACCAACGGACTGACAATATTGAATTTTCCAGGCTGTATTAATCAGAATTTCATCTCCATGACAAATACCTGAGAGAAATAGTTTAAAAGGAGGTGAGATTTATTTTGGCTTTAAGTTTCAAATCCTTTAGCCCATTTTCAGCTGCTTTCCTAGTTGACTATTCAGAGAAGTTGACAATCAAAATGAAGCCTTCCACATGTTACATCACTTCATTTATTATCGACTCTTCTTTAACTTCTCTCAGCAATGTTTTGTGATTGTTGGATAAGTTTTGTAAATATTTGTTAAAATTATTTTCCAAATATTCCATATGTTTATACTATTTGAATGGCATTGATTTCACACTGATTATTGCTATTATTCTATACAAGACAATTGAACTCATATTCTGAAACGTCACTAGTCTCTTGTTCAAAGACCATTTTTCTCTGTTTCATTTGCTGTCTACATAGACAAATCAATCATCTTCAAATAAGGACAATTTAATTCTGTTTTCCCCACCTACCTTTCCTTTTTCTTGTGCATTTCACTAGTTATAAATTCCAACACAGTGTTCAGTAGACGTGGTGAAGACAGCTGTGTTTGTCTTATTCCTAATTTGGAGGGGAAACTATTTATATGTATAATGTTAGTTGTATTTTTAAGGTTTTTATTATATTTATTCAGTCAGTCAGTCAGTCAGTCAGTCAGTCAGTCAGTCAGTCATCTCTGGGAACTCACTTATGCTCCAGTGAACTGGAGAAGGTAAAAGGATAAGTTGTAGGAGTTTTCACCCTTCAGCATGTGAAATCCAGGGATCGAACTCCAGTCATCAGACCTGGCAGCAAGTGTCTTTCCTTGCTGTTGGAATTTTGTGGGTGAAATGTATCAAGTCAAGAAAATCTCATTCAGGGAGCTAGAGCGATAGCTCAGCAGTTAAGACCACTGGCTGCTCTTCCAGAAGACTCAACTTCAATCCTCAGCACCACATGACAGCCCATTACCATCTGTAACTTCAGTTCCAGGAGATCCAATGACTTCTTACATCCACAGGCTCGAGGCCCATGTCTGGTGCCCAGGCATCCATGCAGACAAAGCATCCATACACATAAAAGAAAATAAAAAATAACAGTAGAATTTAAGAGTAGAAAGTATCCTTCAGTTCCTCACTTAGCTTATGTTTCTATGAGAAACAGGCACTGGATTTTGTCAAATGGTTTTCATGCTACCTACTGAAGTGAATCACATGGTTTCTCTTTTTTCAGTCTGTTATTCTGACAAGAACACTATTTGGTTTTAAAATGTCAAACTTCTTTCACTTGCTCAAGAAGTATTTTTTTAACACTAATTTTTTTTCTTTGGCTTTTCGAGACAAGGTTTCTTGGCATAGCTCTGGCTGTTCTGCAACTCTCTCTCTGTCGACCAGGCTGGCTTTGAACTCACAGAGATCCACCAGTTTCTTCCTCACAAGACTGGGATTAAAGGCGTGTGTCACCACCACCAGGCTTAGAAATATTTTTTAAAGCAGGATTTGGAACTCATGAAAAACACAGACAGGAAAATATAGTGACGCTTCTGTAGAATTCCTTATTTAAGTGACCTGNTTCAGAGAAAGTATGAAACTTATGTTTGCTTCCCATTTCTTCTTAGTGTCATTTCTGGTGTGAGTCTTTTTTGTATAATTTCTGAGATATGCTTAATGGAATTTTTCAGCATATTATCTACTGGCCTTCTGATTTTAGCATTCATAACAAAAGCCAAGGTTTGGCAAAAATGCATTATAGAATGTGTGTTGTNTATGATAACCTTTCTCCAGCAGAANTCCNGTCCAGGCACTTCCTCCTCATCAGTCATATGTAGGAACAGAAGCTTGTCTTGGATTTCTAGTTCTCCACAGTGCCTGGCCCTTCAAAATGGCCACAGCAGTGATTTCATTCACACCATAAGCGAAGCGTCAACTCGAAGCTAGCAAGGTGGAAGTTATTGTCAAAGTGAAGCTTTCAACTCTATCCTAGATGCTCTCCCACACTTACAACACTCTTTTCTATACAGTTATTCTCCAGNGGCCCCCAAATCAATACAACTGCATTAAAGAGGGAGCTATAGGGCTGGCAGATGGCTCAGCAAGCAGAAGAGCCTGAGTTTGGATCCCATGAAAAGCCAGGTGCAGCAGTCTACACCTGTACTCTCAGCACTAGGAAGGCAGACATAAGAGGGTCCCTGGCACTTGCTGGCTGGCCAAACTAGAAGAACTGGTGAGTCCTGCGCTCAGTAAGGATTTTGTTTCAAAAATTAGGGTNGAGAACAATTTAGAAGTACACCAGACATGGACCTCTGGCCTCTATGTACAGTGCATGCTTACGCACACACAAACACACACCAAAAACAAAGCTAAGACATGATGGCTCATGCNTGTAATACCAGCCCAAGGGAAATGAGGAGAGTTAGATCCCTGGTGCTTGCAGACCAAGGAAACCTACCCTTCTTAGTGAGATATTGGCCAGTAAGAGACCCTGTCACAAAAAAAGATATACTGTGCATGCCTGAGGAATAACAAGTTTGATCTCTGTCCTCCACACACATGAGCACACAAAGAGGTTGCTGTAGATACATGTGGAAATGCAGACTATGCCCATTATATGGAGTTTTTGAGTTGTANTGTTGGTTATAGAAAAGTACAAACAGTGTATTGTGAGTGGAGAAAGGAGAGTCTGTTTTATACGGGCCTTTTNTGTTCATTTGACCAAGGAATGTTATGGAAATCTGACTCCATGCCAGGCTCTTTCACTAGCAGTGTTTCTGGGGGCTTTTCTCTCTTCTACATGATGGAATGCTCACTTTTGTCTCATGGCTGACTTCAGCAGAGAGATGGCTGCACTTAGATTAGCCACATTGGAAATGACAATGTAATTGTTTTCCTTCAAGTGGCCACAGTCCTTGTANTTCAGAGAATCCCATTATCTGGAAAACTTGACTCAATTTCTCTTCTTTTGGTGAAATTACCTCCTTTGCTTAATTACAAGTNTAGTGTTTTCCCATAGGCAATATAATACCTACTTACCCTAAATACCTCAAAGTCCAAAAAACTTAAAGTGTTAAGTAAAATTGATTTGTTCAGACCAGATCGAAAACAACATTACGGCTTACTGGTTAATCAATGTAAATTTTGCTAATGCCATAAGTAACCAAACCTACTTGTAAAAGAACATGTGTGCAACCTATTTCACAGATCTACATTGTCTATTTAATGATAGTTTGCTCTCACTAAGGCAGTTTTGTGATATCAGAAGACTATTTTCCCAGGAAAATCTAATTGTGTAGGATGTATTGTGTTCCAGGTAGGGCAGCAGATGTGTGCACAATCATATGGAACTTCTTTTTTATTTGTAATGAAAAGACTCCTGGGTATTTTTATAAATNTAAAACAAGCCAGGTATGATACTACACACCTGTAATCCCAGCACTCNGGAGACAGAGGTGAAGAGGTCTTTGTAATTTGAAGCCCAGCCTGGTCTANATAGTGAGTTCAAGGCCAGCCAGGGCTACCCAGTGATAGGACTGAAGAGATGGCTCAGATGTTAGGAGCACTGCTGTTCTTTTAGAGGACCTGCATTGGGTTCCCGGCAACCACAGCTCACAAACATCTGTAACTTCAGTTCCAGGGGATCCAATGCCCTCTTGTGGCCTTCTCTGAGCACCAGGCAACATGGTACACCTATATACATTCAGGGGAAACACCCTTACATATAAAAACATATAACTTTAAAATCCACCTCAGCTAGCGGTTGTGTCAAATTTATACACAGTCACCCTGAAGGAGGTCTATTCAGTAGTGACCATGAAGATAAGTCCCCACAGCTCACTGAATCTTGTTTCCTCACATTGTCCTATGGTGACAAAGGGTAGTTTTTCATAGGGAAAGTGTTGCTTATGGCTATGTTACTTTGAATAAAACTGCAATATTAAATACACAAAATATGACCAGTATTATACTGCAATATCAAAGATTCAACAAACACCAATTTTTAATGAATTAATATAGTAGAATTATACTAGAATCATAAGAAANAGCATAAGAGCACTGGTTATTCATGCATATACCCCCTAAAGGTACCAAACCCTTGGGAGTAGCCTGAAAGTAACACATCAACTGAAGCATGTTTGAATGAAAATCTCAGTCTGAGCTCTTGCCTTTGGAGGGAGGATGCTGCATTTTGGCTCTCCTATGCTGTCTGTCAGCATTCGAGCCCNTCTTCTTATTCTAATACATATGTGCATCTTGCAAACCAAGCTTTTCACTCATAATTATTCTCTTGACCTTGAAAACCCTCAAAATAAAGTAGCCACTGGTTACTTAAAGTTTTGTTGACAACCAAGAGAGATCACATTTCTCCAAAGCAGAATGCTTGGTGAGTTGGTCACACAGACTCACTCTTCTTGTCTCAGCCCTGGAGCTTTGGGGAAATGCCCTTGGAGACTATGGAGATGAACAGGATCCCAGAGTATGTGTTTCAAGATCTGTTACAGTTTCAAAAAGAATGGATTAAAAGTTTGAAAATAAGGTTTGGGTGTAAATTAAGCCTGACCCAGGGAAGATAATCTTCAAAGCCACAAAAATGGTCTGGTGACATGAACTTTAGTCTGTGAGTAATCTGATTGAAAANTATGCTCCATTTGCTTTGCACATACAGCTGTCAAAAGGTCAGTGGCTGTCAGAGTAGTATTGACTTTTCCAGGTGAGCANCTGCACATATGCTCTGACCTCTATACAGCCAAACAAAATCTAGTGAAGTACTAAAATAAAACCAGCCCTGTCTATGAGTGCTGAAAATATCTGTTGAGATGAGGCCAAGGGCAGGCCCCACAGAGTGGTGGGAACTGAGAAAAATGCTCGGAAATCCCAGAGCTGACAAACTTGAAGAAAATGCCCATGGTNTAATAGCTGTGGGGCTAGTGGTAAGATATGGACGATGCTAATTTAATACTCTTCTTCCCGGGGAAGAGACTAGTGAATTCTCATAGCACAAAATCTAACTTCCAAGTACAGTTGTTCACTAGAGGGAATGGAGAAATGCTTTTGTTCACTGGATATTTGAATATACACATTTTCCTTGTGTTAGTAGGGGTTAGAGGAATGGAGTACAGCTTCAAGCCCTGTCACTTGCTCATCATGTTTTAAATAGCATAAAGAAATCCCTATAGTTGAAATATTTTTAAAGTAAAAGTCAAAACTCCACTCTGTTCTGCACAGCAGGATTTTTCAATATTAAAAAAAGATAAAATAGTTAGGTATTCAATAAAAATTAAAGCGCTATATACAACACTGAAAATACAGGCCAGGCATGTTGGTGCGTGCCTTTAATCTCAACCCTGGAGAGACAGAGGGAGGTGGATCTCTGTGAGTTTGAAGCCAGTCTGCTCTACATAGTGAGTTCCAGAACAGCAAAGGCTACATAGAATCAATCTCTCTCTCTCTCTCTCTCTCTCTCTCTCTCTCTCTCTCCAAATAACAGACTGCTGTGTCCTCTGTACTATCTTTGCATTCAGTGGCCAAGAGTGTTCCAGTATTTTCTTGCCCTCTAGACCTTACTGAGATACTAATTTCTCTTGGGGGCTGCAGAGATGGACCTGCAATTAAAAGCNCTTGTGGCTCTTCTGGAGGACAGGAGTTCAATTCCCAGTATCTATATGGTGGCTCATAACCACCTGTACCTCCAATTCCAAGGGCGCTAACTCCCTCTTCTGCCCACTGCAGTCATTGCAAGCATGTGGTGTACATATATTCATACAGGCAAAACACACCACACCACACACACACACACACACACACACACACACACACACACGTAAGATAAATCAACTCAATTGTTTTTCCCTTTGGACCTCTTTCAGTCTCATCCAAAATCTAGTATTCATAAAATCATAGCTTTTTATGTTTATTATGTAACTTCAAAGCATATTAAAAATGAATGCATATTTATTAAATGTCTAAAAAATTCTCTATGTGATGCCTCATAAATATTGCTCCATAAGAAAGCCTTAAAAGAGAAACAAGTTCTCAGACTCCGGGATAGGAATAGAAGCCATCAGAGGNTGAGGTTGTAGTAAATGCTTTTTGGTTCTTTTCCAAGCATGNTCACTCGGCCTACAAGGGCAGCTCTGGTTGTTAAGGTGAGCTGTAAGACTGTTTTGAAAATGCTTTAGAATCACCCAAGGCATCTCTGGAAGTGTGCAATCCCAAGAAAAACTTGATTTGGGACTTTTAAAAAATATCTATCTTAGGCTGACTACTCATGTTTCCCAGAGGAAAGGGAGCCTCCTACTTTCTGAAGTTCAGAAATTTTTTGAAATGCCTATTTAAGAGGGCAGACTTTAGACTTCTTACACAGAGCCCCAGCTGCANTGAAACAGGTCAACATGGTGATACAACTGTAATGATTGAGTTGAAGTAAATGTATAGTGTGTGACTTTTAGACACATGCATTCAGAAACATAAACTGAGCTTTCTAAATGGGGAAATAGATACTACATAAATCCTGAGGCCAGATGTCTAGTGCTTGCTTCCTGGGGAGTAGATACTCCAGTTAAGGTTTATCACCTTCTGTTATCTCTGCCATCATCTTCCTTCATGGAGGCAAGATTCTTCCCAAGCATAGGGTACCTGTCATGTGATGCCCAAAACATCTGAAACACCAGCCCTTGTGCTTTTACTTGTGGGGAAGACGGGAAGAGAGATTCGGGGCAACAGTGGACACCCCCATATCAACAGATCTGCTCCACTTCACAGCCATATGTCAGAGGCTCCACACAGCTTGTGTCCCGGGAATGTTCCAAACCTGATGAGGATGGGCTAAGTGCAGCTATACGCAAACCTAGAAGTTCATGCATATACCAGAATGTGGAGGCAGTAGAGGAAACACCCACAACTTTCCCTCCTAAAGATAGTTTTGTTCCTTTTACACACTTACAGCCCTGTAAATCACCAGGGTGGGGCATTCCACACTCAGCACTCATTAGGGTGCTCTAGGGGAGCATCAGAAGGGACTGACATCTTCACCGAGCAGTGGTCTAAAAGGATACCATTGCTATCCGGGGCTATTATAAATAGAACCTGATGTAATACAGGAGGTTGCCTTTTCATATATTTTTAAAGCATGTTACTTTGGTGCTGGGGAAGTGCCCTAGATAAATATGCTGTAAACCTCTGCAAGTCTCTGCTTATTCAGCTTAATAACCCCTGTGTGGGTTCTAAATAATGTACGAATTTGATTCATTATTTAGAAATCTGAGTTACTACAGTAATGAACTACATGTTACATTTACTGAAGACTGCCAATACTGCAGAGGTTACCAGGCTCATGTGGCATCAGATCTAACTGAATTTCCAAGCTAGCTTGAAAATCAAAAGAAAAGGAATCCACTTTCAAAAGTCAGAGAAAACACATTGCCAATCACTAGTGACTCTTTATGACTTACAGCTGAAAGAAAGGGACAGGTTAATTGTCTCCAGACCACATGCCAGGACCCTAAGCAACACTTCCATTTCAAATAACTCAGTCTCTACCTTGTCTGTAGATAGTTCCCACAAAGTCTGAGGCTTGTGATGACTGTCCAGCTTAGTGTTACCCTAAGAAGCCCTATACAATAGATGTTTTAGAACTAAATATTTCTTTTCCCCCATTGACCTCTGACCCCTTTAGAATAACTGTCACCTTCTGCAAATGGTTTCACTAAGTAAAAAGTCAATTGGCTGTAAGTGGTGGTAAGGAAACNGTCATGTGATTAATGTTGCAGTTTGAGCTGTTGTGATTAGTCACAGAAAAAAACAGTTAAACTTCGTCCTGAAGAAACAGGGTACACGCTAAGGCAAATGGCCGGCCTGCAGCCCGATGGGAAGAAAGAGTCGGGCAGTGTTAAAAGCTGCCTATTGATTTGGACCCCGACTGAAAGTCATGCGCTGATGTAAATGAAAATGTGTCAAGAGTTGATATCGATTTTTTTTTAAATCAGACTATCTCTGGGGAAATACTGCTAGCCACACTGCTGCTCTTGTCTATGAGGGAAATAAGGCTCTTTTCCACAAGACTACACATGTCCAGACATCAAAAGTGTTCCCTTTAACAGAGGTGTGGTGGAATGTCAGTCCGTCCACCGCAGTCTCTGCTTGAAGAAAATGGCCCAAGTACCCNGGTTCAGGAGAAACACAAGGGAAAACGAAAAGTTGTGTTCATGGTGGGGCATGTGAGGATGGGTGCATGCGACCCGCCTACAGATTAGCCTATTGTATCAAGCTCATAATATATGTTTTCCTTAATATAAGAACTTCCATCTCATGTCCCAAAACTATTATAAAAGAATAAGTTTACTTTTAGAGGCTGTTATTCACAGATAACCACAATAAAGGAAAAAAGGCAAAATAGGTTAGGAATCNTGACNTGGTCTCTTCTCCTTTAGCCTACGGAAAGACCAGCCACATTTTTTCTTCTCTTACAGAATTTTCCAAGCTGTTCATTCCTTATTCATAGATTATGACACTTGCAAATATTGACTAACAATATAAGTAAAGGCCAGGATTTGTAATAATCATGGAGCTTTGGGTCAGATCTGTGGGGATTTCTACTGTGTAGGCAAGGCTGGGCAAGACGTTCTCTCCAATATTAGGCAATTAGAATGGGAAATTAGTGTGGAAGAGGAGAGGGGTCATCACTTGCCAATATGTGTGGATTATTTGTAATAACTATTGGGATTAGAGAAAGCTCTAATAAATCACTAAGGGCCCTGGCTATCCCCTCCACAGTACCTTGGAAACCTAAATCCATTTAGTTTGATTCGGTGGCCTTGGGCACAGACTCACAAAGGAAACATCATTTTGCAAATATGTTGTATTTTGTTGTTCTTGATTAGCCAAGGATCTTGGCAATAGTCTCAATTTTACGATATGTAAATTTTGTTCATAGGATTAAAGATGAAACAGGGATCAGATGTTTCCTGTTTGGAGCCCTTACGGAAGTGGGGCTGCTGGGGTGAGGTGATTCTAGACTAGATGTCCTGAATGTGCAGGCGCTTTCAGAAGATAGTTCATTTCTAGACGCTGGGAAAAAAATGATGTGGCACATGACCTAAGTAGATGGAACTTTTAGATTAGCCACCCCCCTTTTTTTAAATTTTTTTGTATTTTACATATAAGTGCCCAGAAGAGGGCATCAGATACTATTATAGATGATTATGAGCCACCATGTGGTTGCTAGAAATTCAACTCAAGACCTCTGGAAGAGCAGCCAGTACTCTTAACCAGTAAGCNATCTCTCCAGCTTAGGCTCTATCTCTTAAAATACTTGCAATTAGCCAATAGCTCTTAGGACAGGTAGAGCTTGCTTGGCCTGGAGCTTAGCTAACATGCCAGGGCTTTTCTTCAAGGATGTTGCTGGGGCTAGGATGTGGAGTCATTCTGCAGCAAAGGGAACCAGGCCAGAACCGAGGACTTTTGCCTGTGATGAATTCTCGTCCAGCTCTTGACATCTCTGCCTCCTGGCATTCACTGGACTGCTATCTTTGCCGTTGCTTGGTTTCAGATACGTAGCTGTTAAACACTCTTACAGCCTGATCANCTCCATTAAGATAGAGACTGTGGATTGCAGTCCACTGCGTTATCAGAAGTACATAACTTCATAACTGCTCAAGGAGAAANGTACCCGTGTGGATACATACACATATGTGTGTGAGTATATACTTATGTATATGTGTATATATAAATACAAGCTGGATTAGCCTTCCTGGAACACTAACTTCTGTAGTAATTCTTTGTACTGAAACCACCAATATAAATATCAATGTCATTAAATAATTATTCATTCCAGGATAGACTCAAATTAACTCAAAAAATACTGTTCAGGTTAGAAATAAATACTTTACCTTTTGTGTTATAATTGGCATAGCTGTTTAATATGTCCATTCATCAAGTAATTCCTAGTTGTCTTTCTCTCATGCTCAGTATACAAATATCACTTCAAAATATT
>LZPO01076014.1:106648-131731 GCA_001675575.1 Neotoma lepida | reverse complement strand
TGCTCCTAAAGAGATACTCTAGCCCAGACAGCAAAACAGACTGAACCAGGCTCAAGTCCTTTCAGTTAACTTTCCAATACTTGTAAATTCCACCAGTTGGCTTAGCCCATTGCTGAGACATGGTGGTAAAACCCAGAGAAGGCAGTAGTTAACAACAGTCAAATATTTAAGAACAGTGAAATGTCCGTGTGGTTTGAGTGCAGGAAGGAGAGAGCAGTGTTAGTCAAGGAGGGCCATGGGCAGGAGCCTCCACTGGAGAACATTTCATGGAGGATCCAGGATATAACCTGAATTTTAAAGGTTAGGCAGAGTGGACTTGAAGACAGACAGGTGGAGTGGGGAACTGTGACAGTAGATAAAGCATTGTGCCATACACTTTTGAGCAGGATGGTGTGGGCACCATGTATAAATACTTGGGAAAGCCAAACTGCTTCCTCAGCCTGCTCTCTTAATCCTCTGTGGAAGACTGGTGACTCCCACTGAGGCCATGGGACTTTTCCCGTCAGTCCCGTTTACAGCTGCCCTCCTTAGCTTGCACTGTTTTTCTGTGAATGCNCACATAATTCATTTACACTAAAGCACAAAGGATACGTAACCCTTTAGTCAGGAAAGCAAATAAGCCTTGGAGGAGTCTTACTTCTTAGAGAACCCTTACTTCCTTTTTACTACGGCACAATGCATTCATTACTTNTCTGTTGCTGTGATAAAAGTCAGTTGCCCAAAAGCAACTTAGGAGAAAAAGGGATTTATTCTGGCTCACAGTTTCAGAGGGATAGAGACCATAAAGGTGGGGAAAACATGACAACACAAAAAGTGGAGCCAGGCCATAAAACCCCAAAGCCAGAGTGACATATTTCCTCCAGCAAGGCTCCAGTTCCTAAATGTTCCATAACCTTCCCAAACTGTGCTTCCAGCTGAGGACCAAGTATCCAGATGCTTGTGCCTATGGGGGACATTTCTCATTCAAACTACAGCATCTGGAGAGGTCACAAGCCAGCCCATATTGTGGCTAAGGAAAGAAAGTTCCAGAGTGTAGCCAGAAGTTTCTCTGGTCCAACCTGGCCCTACAGTCCTGCAGCCATTTATAAAATAATCACTCAGAGGCTTAATATTAATTACAAACTGTATGGCCTATGACTCAGGCTTCTTGCTAGCTAGCTTGTATAACTTAACTCAACCCACATGTTCCATGGCTTTACCTGTGTCCCATTACATGTTGCTCCTTGGACGGGGGCTGGTGTCTCTCCTGTCTCTCCTTTCTTCTCTCACTATTTCTCTTGGATTTTCCCACCTGGCTCCATCTTGCCTTGCCATAGACCAATGCAGCTTTATTTATTAACCAATTGGAGCAATACATAGTCACAGCGTACNGAAAGACATTCCATAGCACCAGAGATTCTAACCTCAGGACCGCATTGCTAGTTCTCACTNGGCTATGCATCTATCTTGCAGCAGTGTTCACATTTGAGCATGGGCTCTGTGCTTGAGGCTGTGGCTCTGAGGCACTAGGAAATCATCCCAGAGAGAGGCTGGTAGTTCTTTCAGAAAAGTTCTGAATCACATGCCATGGGTACTGCCTTTGCTTTCCTGATACTGGGAAGTTTTGTAGCCAGAGGAAGTGAGACAAAACTGTGAGCTCCCCTTTACCTGTCTATGTAACTCCATCTACTTCACAGGTGTTTTCATTATTTAGGATTTCCTGAAATAGCATCTTGACAATGTGCTTACCACCTCAGCAAACCTCCTTTTATCCTCTTTTCTATACTGCTGCCTACAAGGCAAGCCCTGATAAGTCAAAATCACAGGTGCACACACCCATTCCCCAAAAGACACCCTTCTCCCACCTCTCCTTAATCACCTGCCTTCCCTTATCACGAGAGCCAAGCATTTCATACCCCAGCTCCCACNCATTATGGTTCTTCTGCCTCTCATCCACCCTGCACCCTGCCTCTTTGCTCTCCTCCCCAGTGTGTCAATCAACTCTCCTTCCTTCAGGGAGAACATAAACTCCCTGCTACTTCTTTTCCCCTGTAATTTTCCTTTGTAACATTTAATATAATTTGCAAGTATCTTTTAATCCTATATAGGGGTGTTGACTTACCATCTGACTTTTACACTAGAGTATAGATCCTGAGTGGGCAAGAACTGTGTCTGCTTAATTGCTCATGATTCTCCGTAGTACCAGCAAAGAGCCAGTCACATGGGTATGCTCCTTTATATGCTCTTATGACCTCTTTGGATGACTCCCTACAGTCTCCTTAGTATATAAAAACTGAATATTTATGGAACCCACATTCTCTGGTGTTTTCCTTAAATTTTCTTCCCCAACATTTATTCACATATTATTAACGCATGAGTGGTGTTCTCTGGTCATTCCACGATTCTCTAATCACATGATCAGTTGCCCAAGGACTGAAACTCTTTTGGAACATTTTTGAGATCTCTGTGTACCTATTCTAATAGTAGAAAACGCTGTCGGCACTCAGCAGTCTTGATAAATGAAAGTAGAGGTCAGCCTGACAACCCCAGCATTCCCCTTCTGCATGGCAGGAATCTTCACATAACAGACNGTGGAAATACCTTTGCAGTGAGATCTTTTTCAGCCAGGGCTCTACTTCCGTCTTCTCAGGTTACTATTTTCAGTTTCAATAAGAAGCAAAAAAATCTTATCTTGAAAGGGAATTGGATTTATTTTCAATAAGAAGTCTGAATTGGAAGCTTATATTTTTTTTTCTCCAGAATGTAATAACGGCACAAGCCTTATATTATACTTCTCATGTATAANAAGACAAATCTTCCAGGTAAACTTCCTTGGTGAGGTAAAAGCAAGCCTGATGCAACCCAACCTATTCCATTCCCCTGGGAGCCTTGGGAGGCCACACAGTAGGACCACTTAGTCAAAGTGTGTTTCCAGCATCCTGGACTGGGAGGAGACATGAAGGCAATCAGAAAGCTCCTTGGAGCCAGTGTCTTCAAACACAGGCAGGCTAGACACTCACCACTGATAAGCACAGGATGTAGTCACTTTTGATCCTGCCCTTTTGCTCCNTTCATAACCAAAGCAAAGCAAAAAGGTATAAGCTAAGGATGCCACTGTTATGCCCAAAATGACCATTTACTAAGCCAGAATTTCAGTGTTCTTCCTTATATTCTAATTGTAGTTTATCAGTTTGTTGCCTTCTGATAAAGCCTCAGGCTGCCCATTTTCTCAGTATAGCTATCTTCTGNCTGTCTATATATGTATGTATGTATGAATGTATGAATTTTTATGTGCTTCAGAAATTCTTAAAGACCGATCAAATTCTGTATAATTCCTCCACAGAATTAATAGTTGATCTTATAGCATGGGCTAGGCTTTAAAAAAAAAAAGAAAGCAAAAAAAAAAAAAAAAGAAAGAAAGAAAGAAAGAAAGAAAGAAAGAAAGAAAGAAAGAAAGAAAGAAAAGAAAAGAAAGAAAGGTAAGTTTTGCTAAAATCAGTTACACCGTGAAACCTGCCAATGTTGGTGTGTGATTTCTTTGTTGCTTAATCGCCTGTCTCCACCTCTGGCTGGAGTTATGACAAGTGCTGACAGGTGCCTTCTCTCTGCTCTCAGGCCGTGGTAGTCCTGAAGGTTGATGGAGGGCCATGCTATTCAAACAGCAGGTGTGGCTGAGACAGAAGCTCCTGGTGCTGGGAAGCCTTGCCGTTGGGAGCCTGCTGTATCTAGTTGCCAGAGTTGGGAGCTTGGATAGGTAGGTGGTTAAATATATGCTCTACTCATGTAGTCTTATATATCTCCTGATGTGAACTTCCTTGGGCTATAACTTTACATTGATGCATCTGTTTTGTCCCTCAAGACTTTCAAGAAACACACTTTTCTGTGCTGTTGATTTTGACTCATTAAGACATTAAAGGTACATGTTCCACACAGCTCAAATCAAGATACTTCATCCAAATCCATCTGTGTTCTGTGAGAAGGCATAAAGCTGAGTACTTAAAAAAATAAATAAATAATACTGTCACTGACTAGACCCCAATGTGGCCTGTGTGTATCTGGTGCTGACCTTCAGCCATTTAGGTGCAGTAAAGATAGGACTATGTCTCTTCATTTTGAAATTTGTGAGTGGACAATTATGTATGCACCAGTAAAGAAGCTCATCAAGTTTGCAATCCCCTGCCCTGGAAAGATGGCTACGGGCATGGATTTTTAACCATGTTAATTAGCTCTGGCTTTCGGGTACCCGACAAGGATGCTGTCACACAGGATGATTGCCCAGAAGGCACTGGAAAATCTATGAAGAGGAAATTACAGAGTTAGTATTTGGCTTTTAATAGGCATACTGTTGAGAGGTGCTGGGCCTGCTGGAGTCCCCGTCATGACAGTTGAGTGTCCCTAAGATGTACCTTAATGGCTCCACAGTCAGGGTGACAGGTAAATACTGAGGATTTAATTTCTGAAATAAGGAGCTGCTATTTTCCNTCTTCTAAATTAATTCTTGTGGTGACATATTGGATTCTTTGTCCTATTCAGTTCCCAAAGTNAATGAAAATACATCCACATATTTAAGTGAAAATAGCATCAGTTTTCTTCTCAGTATCCTATCATTCAGGTGTTTTAAAACAATACAGCAATGGCCCTTGCTTTGTTTCAGCCAGTGTCCACCTTAACTGGTAAACATTAACTCCCTTTTGATGTTTTTCAGTATAAAATTCCTCCCACTTTGTAACTGTGACTGATGNAGCTGAGAACTTATCAGTCAGGGCTGGCATTCCAATGTTTATTCTTGACATGCCATTTAATAGTGAAAAGCCTTGNGGTAACAACATTTGACCTATGTCAATAACATATGAAGTCTTCCCAACANCTTTGGTTGACAATCATTGACATTTTACTGAACAAATGGTCTTATAGTTATGAACACATTTATCAGTCAGCTGATAGCATTTTCCAACTCTAGTTTTCTCAGTTCATTGGTGGAGTGGCTTGTATAAGATATTCCACCATTTGGTGGCCTTTCTTGTTATCCTTTGCTTAAGATTTGAACAGATTATGTCTGAAGATGACATGTGCCTCTTTAGACTTACCCTTAATAACTGGAGACTGCTTTCTGGGAGGAAGACTGAGGTTACTTCCCTTGTCTCTTCCAATGTTAAAATTCTGTTTGGGGTCTGGCAGCCTTAGAANTGCTCTTCAGAGAGCAGGGGGGTGGGATATTTTCTCCTAGCGTTCCATGTTCTCTTGACTGGGGGAGTCCACAAAGCAATTGTCTTATAGAGTTTAATCTTCCAGGATAGGAAGTACAAAGAAGGAAGNTCAGAAGGAAGGCAGCCCTTTACAGACAGAGAGAANTCCATTCTGGCACAGTCACCCCTAGAGATGCCCTTGTCAACATTTTCACCCAGGGTTGGGCAAGAGAATTAAATCTTACAGAAAAAGAATTGAGAGGCATTGCTCCAGTGTTCACAGAAACAGTACTAGTATCTATCATTCTAGACGCCTAGTAGACAAGTCTGTCAATGGATACCTCAGTGAATTAGGGCTAGCTCCATAGACAGAACCCAAGTAGGGCAAAAAGGCTAATATATAATATCCCCATGGGTGTCACAATCAAAAACACTTTTGACTATGGATCTGTTGACAACTTTGTAACATCCAATTGGAACCCTAGCATAATAATCCAATAAATTTATCAATTCACACTTTCCTAAAATATTAACTGTAGTTGTCCTGGTTCATTTGCTTTCTTTTGTTTTATCAACTTGACACAAGCTAAACTCTGTTGGGAAGAGAAACCTCAGTTGAGAAAATGCCTCCATCAGATTGGCCTGTAGGCAACCTGTAGTGTATTTTGTAATACACTAGATTAATTAATTAATCTAGATTAATGATTGATGTGGAGGACCCAGCCCATTGTGGACAGTGCCACTCCTGGGCAGGTGGTCCTAAGAAAGCAGACTGAGCAAGCTGTAAGAGCAAGCCTGAAAGTTGTTTCCTCCAGGGCTTCTGCTTTAGTTCCTGCCTCCAAGTTCCTGCCTTGGGCTCCCACTCTGATTTCCTTCCATGATGGACTGTGAAATGGGACTGTAAGCTGAAACAAATCCTTTCCTCCCCAAGTTTGCCTTTGGCCATGGATGCTTAATCACAGCAAAAGGAACACTAACCAAAACAGTGGTAAGCCCTGTTTTTACAGTAGATTTCCATTGTTTTCANCTTTCTGAAATGAGTGTGAGTTGTTTCAAGAATCATAGAATAAAATGTTACAAAAATTAATAAAGACTATGGTACAGACCTAGATAAACAGAGCAAATCCAACATCATCCCCCAAAGTTCAACACAATCAGTTGAGCATGGCATGGAGATGCAATGGGGCCTCTTGGGGAAGCAAGAGACTGCCTCATTGCCACAAAGAAAGAGAGAGCCTCCAAGTTGCTGGANTCACTGGAAATTTTCATCTGGAAGAAATAATTTAANAGCCATTTTGATTAGTATTATCCCCTTTGACCAAGAAGCCTAAAAAGACTTCCTAAGTCAACATAGTTGACTCATTAATTACAGTAAATTTTCAGTTTATCATCAGATTATNTACAAAGGTAACACAATTTTCTAACCATATATAGAGGCCATGTTAAAGTAGTCATTCTGTTCTGATATCATTGTGGCTATTACCACATCTTTCTNTCTCAGAAAAATATAAATCCATCCTTCCTGGCTCTGTCCATTGCATTCCTTATCTTATAAACTCTAGTTCCTGANTTAAATTGTATGGTGATAAGAATCCAGGATTTCTGGCCCCACCNAAGTTTTTCATTCAGATTTCTGGTCGCAGGANTGATGGGTCATACACAGAACATTGATGCTTGGGATTGTTCCTACAATCAGCAAAATGAAAGCATACTCTTGACCTTTTTAGCTAGAAATGGAAAGAGAATCTTCAGTAGAGCACTTCTCTGCCTATCCCCCAAGTCCACAGGGCAGAAATTCTCACAGAATAAAAAGTTCAGCAAGGACCAAGACTGGAGTTCTGCATGACGGCAATTGAAAAAACCAAGAGAGGGATTGAAGCCTACTCTCAGATTTTATCTCAAGGATGCTAAAGGACCATGTGAATGGTGTTAGGCTGCCAACGGAGAAGAAAAAAAAAGAAAGAAACAATACCACATAACGCCTGAAATAAATGGTCTCCTCTTTGTCCTTCAGCATCCTAGCTGAAGATTATAATCTTCCGCCTTCACGATTTTCTAAATGATTTTAACTGGTGAGCTGTTAAAAAGCTATTAGTATGGCTGGTGTCACTTGTCTATCCTGTACTGTGAGCATAAGTACATGCCGTAGTCAATTAAGTGCTTGGTGAATAAAAATTTTAAGGAGCCCTAATAAAAAAAAAAATCCCATCAATTATGTGTGCTCCACTGAATACAGGGTTGCTTAACATAAAATTTCCAAAACATATGTTCATTATGGATTGCAGCAGCCTGGGACCCAGTGGCTTTATTTATGCATGTAGACTCTGAGTCTGGGCGCAGATNCANAACGGTAAGTTAANTGGCAATGAGTTTCTTACAACGTCTCTCTTTTCTCACAGGCTCCAGCCCATTTGCCCTGTTGAAAGCCGATTTGGTGACGCCCACAGTCAGGCTGAGTTCCCACTCCGAGCCCTGCAGTTTAAGAGAGGTCTGCTGCATGAGTTCCGGAAAGGCAATTCTTCCAAGGAGCAGGTTCGCCTCCATGACCTGGTCCAGCAGCTCCCCAAAGCCATTATCATTGGGGTGCGGAAAGGGGGCACCAGGGCCCTGCTAGAGATGCTGAACCTCCATCCTGCAGTGGTCAAAGCTTCTCAAGAGATCCACTTCTTCGACAATGATGAGAACTATGCTAAGGGCATTGAGTGGTACAGGAAGAAGATGCCTTTTTCCTACCCTCAGCAAATCACAATTGAAAAGAGCCCGGCCTATTTCATCACAGAAGAGGTTCCAGAAAGGATTTACAAAATGAACTCATCCATCAAGCTGTTGATCATTGTCAGGGAGCCGACCACACGAGCGATTTCTGATTACACTCAGGTGCTAGAGGGGAAGGAAAGGAAGAACAAAACGTACTATAAGTTCGAGAAGCTAGCCATAGACCCTAACACCTGCGAGGTGAACACAAAATACAAGGCGGTTAGGACCAGCATCTACACAAAACATCTGGAGCGCTGGCTCAAGTACTTTCCAATTGAGCAGTTCCACGTCGTGGACGGAGACCGTCTCATCACCGAGCCTCTGCCTGAGCTACAGCTCGTGGAGAAGTTCTTAAACCTTCCTCCGAGGATAAGTCAGTACAATTTATATTTCAATGCTACCAGAGGGTTTTATTGTTTGCGATTTAACATTATCTTTAATAAGTGCCTGGCGGGCAGCAAGGGGCGCATCCATCCAGAGGTAGACCCCTCCGTCATTACCAAATTGCGCAAATTCTTTCATCCCTTTAATCAAAAATTTTACCAGATCACTGGGAGGACATTGAACTGGCCCTAAAATAAAACATCGTACAACACCATGTGTTGTACCCGGAGACACATGGCATCTCCTCTAAATTAAAACATGCACTTTCCCAGACACAGCTACCCAATTCATTTCTCCATGAATCACTTGTACATACGCAGTGTGTGACCAAATATAAGACCAATTCTTTTTTCTACTGAAAATTTACAAAAAATAAATACTGAGTTGCTGCCTGCATAGTTGCATCTTTTAATCTATTTACAAATGAAAAAAAGAGGTGGTTGGGACTGGGGGAAAGTGACTTCAGAGAGTCTCAAGAGTTAGTCTTCCTTTGATTCAGAACCTGTCACCCGCCATTTTCATAGATTAAGCCAAAAGATGAATGTGTGAAAATGTACCAATGGCTACAAAGCTTCAGGAAGTAGAGGATTCAGTTTTATGGTTTTTCATTTTTTTTTGTTTTTTTGTTGTTGTTGTTGTTGTTGTTGTTTTTTGTCCTAAGGTGAAGTTGGCTTTTTAATCCAGGTACTGGATTGGTGCCATGAAAATAGAATATGCTATGTTCTTATTATTTAAAAGAATGTCTTATCTCATAAAATTGACGTTGTTCCAAAGTTCCTGTGGTGATTTTGCACTATAGTTTCCTTGTATGAACCATGGTGTCATTTGTAGCATGTCAGTCGCGTGCTGGAGAGAAGTCCTTTTACTTCCACGTGTATGTCAACAAAGAGAAATGTCCTGTACATATTGTAAATGATGTAAATATCAGTTTCACACTAAGTAATTCTATTTTGTAAACTGAATATGGCTATTTAATTTATTGTGAAAATTAAATTTATTGTGGTATTTAAAATGGAATGGATTAAAATTACACTATGTGCAACTTTTCTTAAAAATTCCCTTTACTATTGTGTGCCCCCTGCTGGCCTCCAGTGTGGAAGCTCTGTGTGAGGGTGCGTGCGTGCGTGCGTGCGTGCGTGCGTGTGTGTGTGTGTGTGTGTGTGTGTGTGCTGAGGGTACACTCCTGCTGGCCTCCAAAGTAGAAGCTGTGTCCTTTAGAGGGAATGTGGAGTGCTTCACTTCACTCTTAGATTCCAAACCCTGGTGAAAGTGTACTTTAAAAGGGAAGATGAGAACCCTCTACAAACGTCTCACCCTTTTGGAAATCAAGGAAGGACAGCCATGTCAGAGAACTCCAGTGCTGCTCTGACTCCAGGTACGTACATAAAGTTCCCAGGCTGCTGTGCCAGAGAGAAAAGGAGAAAAGGGAACCACCACAGAAGAATCACAATTGTCTTTGAACCTCTAATCACAGTCAGACCAGGAAATAAAATAAAATAAAATTAGATTAGAACACGTGTGGTCTCTGTACTGAGAGCTGCTGGTGCTGTCCAGGTGCAATAATGGTTTCAGAACTCTCTCTGACAGGAAAATGTCTTAATTTGATGAGATCACATCACAGCCCAAGCCATAAACAAACAGATGACCCACATTCCCACCCAGAGAAAGTCACACTAAATTGGGTACCTTCAGAATGTCAGAGACTTTGGCCTAAATGCCATTCAGAAAAGGGCAGAACTAGTTATAACAATGCTAGCAATGGTTCACCTGCATTCGTAGTTGCTTGGCAGGGAGGAAATGTTTGCGAAGGCTCTGCTGAGCACTCGGTGCATAGAGCGTCACTCAATCACAGTGATTTCCCCTTGTGGTCATAAGGGTCAGTTCTCTCAACCTTCTCCTGTCCAGTGATTCCATGGTGATCTTCCCTAAATAAATAGCCCATTCTTTTCCTATATCAGCATGGATGGTCTCTCCAGCCACAGCTTCGGCCATCATCTCTTCTGTCTGAGTTACCAGGACACTCGTCCCCCAGCATGACACTGGCAGGTCAGCAAGTCCTCACTGTGCAATGGATGACTCCGGAAGGCAAGTCTGAGATCTAAATGTCAGTCACTTCTCTCCTAGGCAGGAAAGAAGCCGATACAAAAAAGCCTGCTTCATTCTTCCTGGTGGCTCAACTCTCAGTTAACCATCAGAGCATGCTCTCTGAATCTTACCTTCCAGGACATAATCACTGGATCAGTGTTAATCTCACACACGTACTGCAAGAGCACCATACAATTAACACAGACCTGTATCAGCAATTATTGAATTATGCCCCATGGGAACACTGGTATTTCTAAGATTTAGCCTCAGTTAATGAATTGAAATGTCTCAGTACTAATGTGTTTCATTATATATTTTCTTTTTTATTTATTTCTCATCATTATATATTGGCAAACTTTGGCCAGCTATACTTAGGACATACAAAACGATGTTGTGGTTTTGTAGTGCCATGTAAAATTATCAAATTAAGCTAATTAACATATCTATCACCTCTAATTCTTACTATTTGTGCCATGAGAAATTAGAAATTTACTCTTAGTGATATTCTAACATTCNGTATCCAATTATCAGTTACATGCTGTGCTTGATCTGAAAAAACAAACAAACAAGCAAGCAAACAGACTTTTCCTCCTAAGGGAGGTTAAAATGCTACACGTGGAATAATCAGACTTTATTCTGATTCCATTTGACATAAGCCAACCTTTATACTTTTAGTTTTAGCTCAACAAGTTTAGGAAACCAAAGGCTTGATTTCCAGTTGCTGTACTTTGTGAATGCGTTGATTCAAAGCTTTCAGAGCTGGGCCTCAGATGGCAGAACTTGGGGGTAGCACGCTTCATTTCACTGGAAAAGCAATCACAGCAAATTCTAATTTAGCCAGGTAGAGAAGTAAAAAACATATGACTTAAGAGCAAACTTTCACTGTGGACTGGAAGGCCCCCTGTTTAGAAACAGGTGTCCTGTTTTTATCAGACAGACAGCAGACAACTAGAAAAATCCACAGCTCATTACGGTCACTCACTCCATTAGGGCTCTCTTTAATGAGTGACTGCTTTTCCATCATGAACACCTTGCATTCCCCCCAGAGACTTGGCAGCACTGTATAGCATTGTCAGATAGTTTCAGCTGGAAACAGAACAGGAGTTTAGCAATGGTAACATTTCTGATGGATCATAAAGTTGAAGCACCATTTTGGAACCCAAGGAATTTCAATTATAATTGTACAAAGAACCCAAGGTAGAGAGAGAGCAGGAGGTGCCCACACCTGAAGATGGACATCTTCAAATCCCAAGTCCATTCCCCACCCACCTGAAACCACATAAAGCCACACTTGATTCAAAGACTAAAAGCTCTCACTAAGTGCCACACAATACAAGAGATGTTTAAGATACTTTGATCTTAATGTTGTTGACTCAAAGGGTTATAGGTCCCTCATGACCATATATGACCTTAGATTTATTGAATGTATGTGGACAGACTGTGAAGAATGATCTTTTGCCAGGCAGTGTGTCACTCACAAGGCCAATGTCATCTTCTGGGGACATGGTCCAGGGTGTTTCCTGTGATATAAGGAGCATCCTAGAGGAGAAGCACAGGGAGTTAGAGACCCTGCGGACTCCTCAAGCGAGGGTAGTGACCAAGGACAGTCTACATTCTGGCTCTGCTGACA
This sequence comes from Neotoma lepida, assembly GCA_001675575.1. Classification (NCBI taxonomy): domain Eukaryota; kingdom Metazoa; phylum Chordata; class Mammalia; order Rodentia; family Cricetidae; genus Neotoma; species Neotoma lepida. The sequence continues at coordinate 119,710 of LZPO01076014.1, read as the reverse complement.
AGCTTTTGATTTGTCCATTAGCTGTTTGTTAAATCGGATTCATAAGCCTAATGCCAGGATTTTAACCACAGTGTCTTGCTGCTGGAATTTTTTGTACTCTTTTTTACACACTCGACAGCTATTTCTCACTATGGAGAAGAGTCTACAGTGTAAGCAAAACAGAAAAGTGCAGAAACAGCCCTCCTAAAAATGACAAAATACAGCAAAGTCTTAGCAGCATGAGCTAGCAAGGTAGAAATACAGAATATTTTAAAATAGATGTAGAACAAATCGTGCCAGAAAGAGTCAAGATATACAGCAGTGTAGTAAAAAAATAAATACCCAAGTTGATATTACTCAGGTATTTCAAACCACTGTGTCTTCTTAAGAAAATACTCAAATCTCCCTGCATCTTTGATGCATTTTTTTACTAGTAAGCCGATCTTTAACAGCTAGCGCAAAAATGAAATGTAGCCAAAATGGGATCATTTGATAACGTTCTAATTAATGATGCCTTACTGCACATCGTACAGTTCCTTTATATTTTCAATTTTTAGTGTTTTTTTAATTTTTATTTTGCCTTCATATTTGCCTTCATAAATGTACATGCCACCGTGTGCATGCCCAGCTTCCTCAAAAGTCAGCAGAAGGTATCAGATCCCCTGAAACTAGAGTTACATGTGCACATGAGACACCATGTGAGTGTTGGGAACCAAACCTGTGTCCTCTGGAAGAGTGGCAAGTGCTCTTAACCACTGAGTCACCTCTCCAGCCACACTATTTTCAATTTTTTAAGATTGCATACAATTAAATTTCATCATCCCTTCCATGATAGTTCATAATAATAAGAACTGGATTGGAGACCTGAAAAGGTGGACAGCACTGTTCAAGTTCCATAGAAAGCACCAGATTTGCATTACCAGCGCGGCTCTTTGAAGAAGCTTGGTTGAAAAGGCAAGTCCTTCTGGTCTCACAAAGTAAGCATAATTGGTCTTTCCAGGCTGGTTCCATCACAAGTCTGTGAGCCACGTCAGCCTGCTAGCTTTCCAGAGCTGTGGTGAAAGGACTTACTCTTCAAAACCAGCCTCTGGAGAGGTGAATCAAAATTGACAAGCAATGTCATTTTGAAGAATAAGCTGACCTTGTGCATTTATGAATGAACATGCCTCAACTTCATACTTCCTTCCTATTCATGACAACAGAGAACAATCTGGTCAGACGAAACTACCTGTCTCTTTGGTAAATTAGTACTGAGGTTTAGATATAAAACAGGAGGAGAAAAAAAGAACTTGTAATGACTGCTTGTCAGGGAAAGAACCTTGATCCTGATCATGGTTTTAGTATAGCTCTTTAAGAGTGAAATTTTTTGGACACACCTGGTGACAGTGTGGCCACCAAACAGAATTCATAGTGTTAACAGGTGAGTCAAAATTGAGAAGCTATAGGAGAATAAACAGCTTGGAGAAGAAGAACAAAAAGGCACAAATGAGGCCATGTATGTCTCTCCAGGATGTGAGCACAGCAGAATGAAGAAAACAGCTGAGCAAAATTTAAAATATGAATGAGTCTAGCAGAACCAGGAAAGCTGGGAAAGGGTCACATGCAAGTTAAGATTGAAGGTTCACAAATGAAAACTAGTACTAGAACACTCTGGGACCTGAATGAGTCAGACTGTCACACCCCTGCAGGTACCCTGCCAGGCCTGCCTCCGTGGTTCTGCACCCAAACGAGACTAAGGTTTTACCACAGAAAATAAATGCTACAATGATTATCCCCAAAGTTTTCCTTCAAGGAGAAAATTTTCAAATAATCAGTGCTGCATAGAAGCATCCTTTTCCTTCCCTCTTTCTTTTCTCTCCTCTTCCATCTTTGTTTCTTCATCTAGTGTCCCACTGCAACTGACAGGGTCTTCTGTCATTGCCTCATCTTCTTTCCCAGGACTGAAGTAAATGTTGTTGTTGTTTTTGCTCTTTTGAAAGGGGGGGGCTACCACCCAGCTCCCAAATAAATCACACACGGAGGCTTATTCTTACTTATGAATGCCCAGCCTTAGCTTGCCTTAGTTTCTATCCAACTTTCCTTAACTTAACTTATCCCATTCTCTTACTTCTGTAATTCTTACCCTTACTTCGTGATTGGCTGTGTAGCTGGGTGGCTGGCCCCTCTTCCTCCTTCTCTCACTCTGTGTTCTTCACTTCTCCACCTCTCTTTCCTCCCAGATTTCTCCTTCTATACATTCTCTCTGCCTGCCAGCCCCGCCTTTCCTTTCTCCTGCCTTGCTATTGGCCATTCAGTTCTTTATTAGACCATCAGGTGTTTTAGACAGGCAACGGTACACAGCTTCACAGAGTTAAACGAACACAACATAAACAAAAGTAATACACCTTAAAATAATATTCTACTACAAGTAAATGTGACCTTTCAAAGCCAACTCTGTGGTTATGCTGAAGGGCCACATACAGAAAGGTCATATATGGAAAGGTCATATACAGAAAGGTCACTTACAGAAAGGTCATACTTTGTCCTCTATTCACCTTAATCTCAGAAACATNTGACTACAGTCCCCTGCTTGGCAAGGGACTCTGAAGGTGTGATGGAGCTAAAGATTTTAACATGGATATGCTGTCCTAGACAACCTCAGCCATTCTCACAGAATCAAAAGGGTCCTTGAGAATCAAAGATCCAGGCAGAGGAGGACAGGAGGAGAGGTAGCAATGATAAAAGAGAGATGTAAAATTATAGGCTTTGAAGTTGGGAGAGAGGGCTGCAAGTCAAGGCCTATGCTCAGCAACTAAAATCTGAAAAAAACAAAAAAAAAGGAAATTAATTTCCTTTGGAGCCACCACAGGGAAGCCCAGCCCAGATAACAATTTGATTTCAGCCCAGTAAGATCTGTGTTGGAGTAACAAACCTAGAGAAATGTAAGCTAATAAGTTTGTGTCATTCTCAGGGACTAATTGTAGTGATATGTTATGGCAGCCATCTGAAACTAACCCAAAGCATGAGAGAAAATGAAGCGCTCACAAAATGTGGTCGTGTTCAATCAGTCTGGGCTCTGCAGTCATAAGCAACTGATAAGGTCACAGACACAGATCACAAGGGCATTTCCACACATGACAGACAGCAGTTCTAAAGAATAAGAGGAACCCTGCACACTTCCTAGGTTGGCCAGGCCTATTAAATACATACAGGGACCATCCCAGAGACATTGTCCTGTAGTAAAAACAAAAAGAAAGACTTTGTTTCTTCTGGACCTCTCCGATCAGTCTCAAAGTTTATAAACGTAGTTATAGTAGGAACTGCCACAGAATTCTGTGGCAAAGTACTGTTTATATAACCTGTATATATATATATATATATATATGTGTGTGTGTGTGTGTGTGTGTGTGTGTGTGTGTGTGTGCTTGTATGTGTGCACATGTGTTCATGTTCCCAAGTGTGTGGGACCACATGTAGGTGCACACATTTGGAGGCCAGAAATTGATCTCAGGTGAATTTCTTGCTCATTTTCCATCTATACATTGAGACAGGAAATTTCACTTGAACCCAGAGCCTACCAAACTGGCCATCTTGCTCTCAGGAGTCCCTATCTCCTTCAAACCAAGTATCTTAGTTAGAGTTTCTATGAAGAGACACCATGACCACGGCAACTCTTCTAAAGGAAAAACATTTCATTGGGACTAGCTTACAGTCTCAGAGGTTTAGTCCATTATCATCATAGCAGGATATGGCGGCATGCAGGCAGACAAGGTGCTGGAAATGGAGCTGAGAGTTTTACATGAAGGCAACATTAAGTGAACTGAGACACTGGGTGTGGCTTGAGCATATATGAGATCTCAAAGTCCACATCCACAGTGACACACTTCCTCCAATAAGGCCACACCCACTCCAACAAAGCCACACATCCTAATAGTACCACTCCCTTTGGGGTCTATCTTCTTTCAAACCACCTCAGCCAGCACAGAGATTATAGGTGTACTACAATAACCATTGAATGTTTATGTGGATTCTAGGCATCTGAACCAAAGTCCTCACACTTGTGCAGCAAGTATACTACCCATTGAGCAATTTCCCAGCCCAGTATTTTTAGATATATTTAAAATTATTGTTTTTAATGCTGAAAAGACAAAAAAAAATCCTTTCTCCTTTCAAATCTGTGGAATCCAGAATATCAGATGTACCCAAAGACCAGGAGCCTTGGCTTTGTTCCATTTGCCCCATGTTCCACTCTAAAGGCCTCAAAAAAATCTGTCCTGCAGGAAAGCACAGTACATTCTTTTCCCTAAGACTAATGGAATTCAAGACCACTTATTGATCATCTAATATGTTCCTAGTTTCTGAAGGACCTATCGGTTACTAGGAAAGGCACCAAGGAAAGCTAGGAGTTGAGGATGGGAACAGAAAGCATCTCTCTAGAAGTGCAGCTCAAGGCCACTTGTCAAGAAAAGCTTTATAATTGGTTCTTTTTATTGTATACATCCACCTAGTTCTTAAAAGGATTTCAAGCGGCAATNTTCTTGTAAAATTTGTTTTTAATCTTGTTCTTCTGGATGCATTTCTACTTCTTGTACTTAATCAACTTTGAATACTAAGATGTATTGAGTGTACACAAAAATATGAATTACCATTAAGGGTAGAATATGCACAGATTTAATCCACAGGTAATAGTTATTGACATGTATTTGTGTTTGAAAGCCTGTTGAAAGAAGCTAATGATAACAGTTCATTATGGGGCTAATCCAAGACTTTCTTCTGCTAATGGTAATGGGTCAGATTTGCACAGCTGACTTTTAAAATGCTAATTCCAAAGCTGTTGTCCAGTCAAACGATGAGCACAAGCAAAACAAAAGACACACTCAGTACATTAATATTTCAAAGCCATATCAACAAAACTGGTAACAGTTTGATAACAAAACACAGCCTGCAAGCCAGAGTGAGTGGTGTGCTCCTGTAATCCCAGCATTGTGAAGGCTAAGACAGGAGAATCTCGAGTTCAAGGCCAGCATAGGCTATACATCCCAAAACAAAAAACAGAGGAAAACAGCATAGCTTGCCTAAAATTTCAATCCATATAATACAAGAAATTTCACTAGTGAATAGGTATGTGCCCCTGCAATCCAAGGATGCTGCCCCACTTGCATAGGAACGCACAATCATTGTGTGGTCGTGCACATGGACATATGATCTTGTGTGTGTGCGGGGGCGGGGGGTGTTTGCTGGTAATTCCCTAACAGTGGCTCATTAGTGACTCTTACATTACATTTGTCTTGACCTGAACAAGTTTTTCATCTTGGAATTGTATCAGATATCTCTGAAAGTACAATGATATTTAAAAACAAGCCATGTGTTTATTTACTGTAATTGTCTCTATCTTTCATGATTGAGCCTCCATCACTAATGTTAAAATGGTATTCAACTGTTAAGGACAGAAACTTACAATTTTAAAATCTGAAAGCATTGATAGCTCCCTGTGGGATCCTNGAATGGCCTTGGAAACTCCAATATCTAAATATTACCAGACACAAAAGTACTTGAAGTGAGGGCTCACAATTACAGTGGGAGAACTAAACACATATCCAGTGATAGTACCTGTGCAACCTTGCAAGCCAATTCAACCACACAAGCCATTATTTTGGGTGGAGTTTATTAAAGGCGAAATTATTGTATACTTTGTGGCTACCCTCAAAAATTACTTTAGCCTTCCCAATTTTTCTTTCAAACACTTTTAAAATAGTAAAATATACAATAAAAATTTTTTATTTTTAATTATATTTTAATTATATTTTACTCTCTTTGGTTCATAACTACATGGGCCCAGCCCCTACAATGTGCTTCAGAAACAGTCCCAGGAACCCCTGGAAACTTGTTAGCTCTGTTGACACACCAGCTTCCAAATGTCCAAAGAGATATTGCAATGAGAGGGGTGGGTGCTCATTTGCATGTGCACACACACACTCACACACACACACACACACACACAGAACCCACAAACCCATCTTTCCTTGTTTTATATTCCCTTCTAATAGCACAGCCATCCAAAGAAGACTCAACAAGGCAGCTCATTCCGTGTCAATAGTCCGAATCCTCTCATGGTAACACCAGGCTGTAGCAGAAGACGCATCCAGGCAATAGACAGGATGCTACACTCAGACGTTGATAGATGTCCAATAAGCAATGATCAATTGAATGAATAAATCACTATTTCATTATGATATGAGAGTTTTACTGATGTGTTAAATTTATCTTCTTATTTCCTTCTTCTCCTGTAATGGGTTCTTAGCCAAGAAACTCTAAGATCCTTTATGTAAATTGGCCTTTGGTGGCCAGCTCACCAGACAGACATGGTAACCAGAGGTTAGATGCAGTGGGGGATTTTACTGGGCTCCTAAATGCCCACTATACTTTTTTTTTTTTGCAAGGTGTGAATTCTAAGCACTGAAGGCTAACTTCAAAGTCAATTCTTCAAGACCCTCTTGTGTCAGTTACCAAATGACACTGTCCTCTATGCTTTGTAACATATACTAGTAAGTCAGCAAATGTCAACGTCTACTTATGTGAGAGCTGTTGGCCCTTGGTATGTGGGTCCTTAAATTCTCCCTATTAAGCTACTCAGTTTTATACTTAATTAAGCATNCATTGAAATTTTAAGTTTCAAAAACAATGACCAAAACAATAAAGTAATTGCCATTATCATCCCATTAAATCAATGCTTTGAATATTCATTGTTTTATAATTTTACAAGTGAAAGTCTTAGTTCACTAATGGCATAGAAATTAGAGCTCATTTTTGTTGTTAATTATACTTGAATTCTACCTCTGTTGCATGTTAATGTCTCTTACCCTGTGAAAGTGCCAGACACAATATGGTGGATATGAAGTGGGCAGTTCCTAAGACACAAGGACTCCAGAGAATGAAGCAATCTACAGATACACAATACCCCAGTATTGATTAGGAAAAGCCTTCATTTATATTCAATTTGACACACTTAGGAAATCGTTACTATTAAATACTAATTAAAGAATGACTGAAGCTAATTGCTTGAGTAAAGTTCTGAGTATGCAAATAAAGTAAACAGATGATCCACTCATTCCTATTCTTTAATGGCAGAGCTAGCTGCAAATTAAAAATGTTATTCTATGAATCAGTCTAGTTGGTGAGTGCCTCTCAGATGGCTGATTGGACAATATATAGACACAGGTTGTGTGAATGATTTCGAAGAATCACCAAGTAAAGAAGCAACAGCTATAAATACACAAAAAGCTCTTGANTTCTAGCTACTAAGCCTCTAGAGCTACATCTATCCCACAAGGCAGGCTGGCAGGCTAGATTGGCATCTATTCATTGAACTGTTTTGGTATCTCGTAGATAAGTCTTTCAGAGAAGCGTGGCGTGTTTGAATCAGTCTCTACCTTTCATGGGTAGAGGAAAGAGCTGAGAGGCAGAAAGCTCGGTGACATNCAGTGGTCAGTGAGAAGGCTGGGGCCACATCTCAGAATGTGGAACCCACCATCCATGACACCCAACTCTGTTTGTGTTTATCTCATGGTTGTAACTGCACTCCGAGAGAACTATTTTCATGAACATTCTTGGGGAGGGGGAAAGGTAGTAAGCATGAAGGCAGGCCACATTAGTAACCTCAAAGTGCTAGGCAGGAGCCCTGCAAACCTGGCTGTACAGCACAAAGCGAGGAATGGGTCTTCTCAAGCTCTTAAATGTCACAATGTGTGTACAACATGATAGTATTTCTTTAGAAACCTAGAAAACATGTCAAACATGAAAAAACATCATGTTATAAATATCCCTTTACTTATTTGAATTAAGTGTGAAAAACAAAAGTACCATAGCTCCTTGTCTCTCACTATTCTTCACTAAAGAGGATATCAAGTAGGGAAAACATTTTTAAAGGCAGGAAACTAGAAGAGGGTTCTTGGTTTACAAACAATTCAGAAATACCAGCTTTAACATGCTCAGACAAGGGTGAATTCTTTTCTCTGAGTCCTTGATGGTCAGCATATGGGTTCTTGATACTGGCTGTATGGAATGTTGGAAAACGATTTCTCAACTACATTTTCAGCAACCCCAATATACTTGACCTGGGAAAAAGTCTAGGCATTTTGATGTTTATTTTTAAATCTCCCAAGGTAATTTTGATATACAGCCTGGGTTGAAAGCCAGGTCCTAAAATGTAAGTATTGACATTACTGCTGTGTAATTTTACCATAATTGGTGAAATGATGTCTTTGACATTTCTTCTGGATTATAAGCAAATATGTCATCTATATCCCCTTTTCCTTGGTTGATGCATAATTTAGATCACAGTAGATGATAAAATTTCACATAAAAATGTCACCTACTTATTAAATGGTGCCAACATTCTCTAAAGTTCATTGCTTGCAGAAAAACAGTACCTGATGCACAATGCATTCAGAGACCAGCAGCTAAGGATGGTATTTCATATGCCCATGTAGCGTGTCATCTATTGTGGGGAGGATAAGGAAAGTCTCACATTAACATAAGAGGCCAAACTTTGACCACTGACACTGTTTGCAGGTCAAGCTCAATGGCTATTCCTGCAAACTTGGGCACATAGCACATACCTTGACACATCCCACTCTGAACACATTGGGACTTCAGAAACTGGTAGCAGACACTCCAGAGATGCTGCTCAGGAGGAGGGTGCTTGTCTCACACATGCCAGGTCCTGGGATCAAGCCTCAGCACTGAAACCAAATGTAACTTGGCCTACTGGAGCAGGTCAATTATCACAGGGAGCTGGAAGGCTGGAGGACTAAGAGTTCAAGGCCTTCCTGGGATACAAGGAGTTGACCTTGTAGTGGCGCATGCCTTTTGACCTCTGAGAATACGTAATCTCACCTCTTAACATAAATTCTATCACATCAGAATTTCAAGGTGTACTTTCAATGAGTTCACCTTGCTCATCCTGATCAATTCTTTTGAGAAACAAAAGCATGAAGAGTACAAGCCAGCCAGAGAATCCACTTTTGAACAGAGCAAACAAGAGAAAAAGTGCAGGGTTGCTAATCCATATTCCCATGGAATGCTTGGGCTTCAATATTCCTTTTGAAAAATGCAGCTTCTCTAGTAAGTTGGTCACACTCCAAGAGGAATTAAGCTTGAAAGATAACAGAACTTCAAAAGCCAAATTGAAAAGACCAGACCTGAGGCTGTGAAGGGTGCTCAGAAGAGAAGGGCTTTCACTCAGCTTTCAAAGCATGTACTCCTTCCTCTTTGAAAGTTTCCGACACTTTCAGGGTTGCTGACGATTTTCCCACCCATGACATCTTTCATCCAAAAACCATGAAATAACAAAAATCTCTCTCCAGTTAGAACAGGGAGAAAGTGTGAAAGCGAGTTAAAGTAAGTTGCTTTGGTACGGTTTCTTCTTGGGTTAACAGAGTCACCTCCATGAAGGTTGCTTGAGCTGTGTCTCAAGGAAAATTAACAAGATACACATCCTACTGTGAGTGGAATGAAGCCCCGCTGTGCTTGGATGTGGCTTGTCTTCCAAGGGCACCTACACCAGAAATTTGATCCTAGGTGATGGCCGATGGCCCTTTAAGTGGTGGGGCNTAACTGAATGACCTTAGACCAAAGGAGATGCTACCCTCTGAAGGTTTTCAGGCAGTTCTCATGAGACTCAAAGTTAAATGTTGCAAAAGCAAGTTGTTACAAGGTGAGCCATTCTTTCAGCTCCCCTGTCAATGTGATCTCTTTCTACTGCNCACAGTCCCACCATTGTGAGCCCGCCTGTCTTAATGACCTCACTAGAGTAAAACTAACACCAGTGTCATGTCCTTGACCTTCCAGGGCTGTGAGTTAAAGAAACCTCTCTTTAGGAAGTGCTCCTTCTCAGACATTTAAATATACCAACAGAAAACAGGTGACTACAGGCAAACAGCCTCCAAAGTGGGAAACTGTTGCCAGCAGCACACTTCCATGACCCATTTCTCAAGAACAGTAAATAATAATTCATCATAATCACAATGGAAAACTGGGAGGTAAAAATACAAGGTGTGACTATAAGTCTCAACAACTATATCNACACCTTTTGCATGCTCCTCCTTTTACCCATAATCCTTTGTGTCCTGTCTTTACCTGAGTAAACCCTGCTGACTGATGCTCAACAAGTAATCAGTCCATTTACTATTGAGACTAGACACAGTTCTGACCACAAGAATCACAAAGTTCACTCNGCACAATTTCTCTTGTCAAAGGCAGNTACTGCTAGACTCACTGCTGAGGACATGAAAGACATCAGTCAACAAAATGCCAGCTTAGGCCATCTGCTAGACACAAGAAATGTGACAGTACACAGCACAAAATTCCTCNTCATAAGTACCCGTGTACTAGGTTCAAGATGGGCAAAATGATGATGTCCAAGGCAAGAAACCTAGTCCTCAAGAAGCAGCTTTCCTGAGCCCAATTACTTCCAGAGAGCCCCACTGGTACCCCAATAAATACCACTACTCAGGGGCTGAGCTATTTTCAGTGTCTACCTCTACCATTGATTATGAGCCTGGTGAGGGCATCAGTTATAGTTTCTATTTGCATCTCTTACACTAAACACAGTGACCTCAAAACAACAAAATCCAGTCAGTAATGACAGCAAAGAAGCATGTGGCATTGAATCAAAGACTAAATTTCTGTCCAAAAACTGTCAATGGGGTTTTGGGGAAGTACTTACTTGCTAATTCTCTACTTAAATGTCTGCGTCAATATTCAAGGGTGATATTGGCCTGTGGCTTCCTCATGCTGTCCTTTTGCAGCTTCTCTGTCACTTCTACGCTTGCCTGAAGGGAGGCAACAAGTGTCCCTTGCACTGTCTAGAACAGGTGCTTAAGGGACACTAGCTCACTGGCCCATGTGGCTCTGGCAGGCCCTTCCCTTCTCTCCCCTGCCCTCTGCCTTGCTAAAAACTGTTAGATCACATTCCTAAAGCTAGCCACCAAGGTCTAGTCCCTTGTTAGGCCACTTCCTCCCCCTGAGGCTGACTACCAAAGCCCAGCAATCAGAAGCCCCCTTTGGCTCACCTTAATCAACATGGCCAATTAAAATTAAACCTCATCCTAACATGGGGTTCCCCCTTTATCTTTATAAACCATCATTTGTCTATGGGCCACATCTGTCTCCCCTCTATCCAGAGGCAGTCCTTTGTCCCTCCAGGGACAAATACCCCTGCACCCTTTCCCTTGTCTCCTTCCCCTTCTCCCTCATCCTCTATCTCCTCTACCACCACATCCTAGCCCATTCTAACACAGACCTCCCTTTTTTCTCCTCTTAACAATCACACCTGCAAGGTCATTTGCTGCTGGTTTTCTGCCTGAGTCAGAAAGCAGCCACTTTAACTTTTCTTTCCNGCTTAATAAAGGATCTCTCTGTGAAAATAGGTGTTTGGGTGTGGTTTGTGCCAAATCCAGGGTCCAGGGGGGAATTCCGCCGTGCAGGGGTCTCCTTCTGGTGCNGTCACATTCTTTTCTNTAATGGACAGATAGTGACTACTGTAGGCTCTGTATTCCATGTAGCCTTTGTGAGAACTACTCGGCATTGTCTGAAAGCCATCAGTCGGTGGAGACACAAATGGACATAGCCGTATGGCAGTTGAAGTTTCTGAAAGAAAAGCAGTTCACTGGAGCAGAACTTCGTCTGNGGGTTTCAATATGCTACCATCTGCTCTTGAATAATCCATGAAGCATCTGGACCATGAAGACTTGATAGATGCTACTTGGCAAATGGGTAGGTTCACCTAAAATTCATCTGTTGAAACCTGCCGCTGGTGTGATGTGTTACAAGGTACTGACTNCTGGAGGGGATTGGGAATCAGTACTCTATTAAAGACCCCAGATAGGCCCCCTTTCTGTGTGTGTCGTGTTGAGGACAGAACAAGATGGCACTGTATGTGATCTAGGAAGAGAAAGAGCACCGGAGACCCGGAGATTTAAAGTGCTGCAATCTTCATTTTGGAATACGAGAAACATATTTCTGCTAAGGTGCTCTGTTACAGTGGCCTCAAGAAACAGCATTAGAAGAACATCCCTATGCATTGAAGAAAACCTCTGATGTTTCTCCATAAAGATTACCAGATGTGCTGAGGGTGATGGTACCCTTGTGACCCTGAGTTTGATATCAGACTGGGTGAAGCTGAGACCTACCAAGATCCTGTCTCAAAAAAAAAAAATTTTTTTTTGATTAGACAAAGAAGAGGAAATCCATATTTTTTCACATCCCACTGAATCTGAAAGTAGAGAGAGGTACTGGCAGTTGGGCCCACCCCCTCCCAGTGACTCACTTCCTCCAGCTAGGCCCCTCTTCCTAAGATCCCACAAGCACCCAAACAGCAAAACCAACTGGGGACCAAGCGTTAAAACATGTGAGCCTGTAGGGCTTGCTTCACATTCAAACCATAACAAGCTGTCCCCAACTAGCAGAAATAACCTTGAATAAGACAGTACCTCCCTGGGGCATCCACAGGATTTGTGTCTAAGGCTCCTTCTCCTTATGTAAGAGTCTAATTAACCCACTTAAAAGGAAAGTGGACTTGTATTTCTCCAGAAATGTCTGTGCATCCCTTTAGCCAATACTTTACATACAAGAGGAAGGGAAAGTATTGGTTTGTGTTTTTGTTTACTTGTTTGAGTGGCATGGTGGCAAGTGAATGACATCATTTGTCTTGAGGGTAAATAGACCAGATTTGCAGCCTTTGCTGATACTTGTGGTGCAAGTGTTTCAGATACCATAGNTTCAAGCTTCACCCTGTAGTCCCTGCCCACAGAGCTTCAGGGAAACATACAAGGGAATACAATTACACCCTAGTTCTATTATACTACACAACAGCTNGAGTAGCCTTGAAATGTAGATAACAGTAACAGGGATAAAATTATTAGTGATTGTGTTTAGTATTACATTCAACATATTGTATTTAATTGTAAGTATAAGATTTAAATGTTAATTCATGTGTTTAACAACTGGCTCTTAAAATTCCTATTTATCAGCCGTGTTTTAAGAGCCAGTTACAAGTCACTACTGATTGCCACCCATTGTTTTCCAAGTGTTATGATCAGCAAA
>LZPO01076014.1:66251-80093 GCA_001675575.1 Neotoma lepida | reverse complement strand
TGTGTAAGAACACTGCCAGTGACCTATATCCCAAGCCCTGAATGCTGCTTTCTTAATGCAGCAACTTCCCTGTTTGTGGAGTGATGGCTGACGTTGGTGATAATGAAATGGATAAATGAGCATGAGCCACTACTCTGAGTGGCCTCCCTCTAATAATCTGCCTGGTATGGTGGAGAGAATGCCGTACACTACCACTGCACAGTCCTCCAGCAGCAGTCCTATGAGAAAAAAGCACAGCCTTTGTGCAGATGAAGCAGATTTTTGCTTAGTGAACTGATATAAAATGCAATCAGAACTTTCCTTTAATGGATTCAAAATCCAAACCAATTAGAAAACTGTCTGACCCAAACCACAGGTCAGTTCAGACTAGGAGAAAAGCTATCGTCTCTAATGTACTTCACCTCTCCTCTGAAACAAGCCCTGCTGCTTTTGAAAAGGTTAAAATTATGTCCATGCAGCAAAGCTATAAATGGCCTGCCTTAGAAGGAGCAAGCATCAACATGATACTGGGATCCTCACCCTTGGCAGGACCAGAGAACAGATGTTGGAAGGGCATGGCTGCTATGCTTTCAGGCAAATACTCAGAGAAGTGGGGAAAGACAATCTTTAATAACCAGATACTTTAAGATCATGTGGAGAGGAACATTAGTGCTATCATGTCCTTATTCAAAAGGGCGGCTCCAGTCTCTGACTGTCCGTGCACACAGAGGTGCCCCTTCCCCACAGGACTGGTGGATATAATGGATCAACTGTTAGCTCAAACTGAAAGGCTAGAAAAATCAAACTGAAGGTCAGGTCAGTGTGGAAGGAAAAACCGGAACAAATGCTCAACAGAACTTTTAAGTATGTGATAAGGCTGAGATGCAACTAATGTTGACAGAAAAAGAGAAGGGAGGAGGGAGGGAGGGAGGGAGGGAGAGAAACAGTATTGCCCCCTTCTCTATCTGCTTCTATGAAAGTCTCACCCAGACTAGTAAGAGAAATGGTGGATTTGCTATAAAAGTTCAAGGACCATTGTGGCTAGAGCAGAATGAGGAGAAAGTTANACCCAAAAAGTACCAGGGGGCAAAGTAGGGAAACGGGGTGTGCTTTTAACCTGCTGCCTGTCCTTAGCAGCTGCGTTGAGAGATGTGAGCTCGGCCTAGGGAACCAAGCCCACAGAACCTAAGTCATAGGCTACGACGTCCTCTCTTGTTTTTTAACACACACNTAGACAGTGCCAAATGGAGGGTGAACAAGTTATTTACTCTAATTGCTCTCACAAGACTATTGTGTAAGGTCAGAACATGANGTTATTAATTTACAACATACAAGGTATCTCTCCATCACACTAATTACATCAGCCACTATCCAGGCCACTTCCGGTCAGGTATGAAGGTAGTTAGGGAGTCTGAGTAATCAACAGAAAACTACTTAATGAGTGTGGAACAAGGTCAAAAGAATCTGGGCAGGCTCCTGGGATATTCCTGGCCATCCTGTCTTCCTTGCCAGATCAGAAGACATGCCAGGTTAGTAAACTGGGTCAGGACAGGAAGTAGAACAAGTACTTGAGGAGCCCCTTTTGGTGGCTCACCCAACTCTCAGCCACTCTCCCTGCCAAGTCGCCGGGCCTAGGCAATGAGTCATAGTTGATGTCATCCCATCCCAGTAACCCCATTCCTCTGGATCAGGCCTGGGAAAGCAAAAGCATTTGACATGCTGGGTAGTGGTTGGTGGTGCACACCTTTAATCCCAGCACTCAGGAGGCAGAGACAGGCAGATTTCTGAGTTCTAGGCCAGCCTGGTCTACAGAGCAAGTTCCAGGACAACCGGGGCTACACAGAGAAACCCTGTCTCAAAAAAAAAACAAAAAATAGCTCATGTCACAATTTTGATTAATGATGCATACATTATGATAATGAATGCTAGGAGGGGGCTGCTCCCCAGAAAGCCTGCTTCACAAGAGTTTTCATGAGAAGCTGATTTTTCTGCTGAATAGGACTGTGTGTCAAAATAACCCATGGAGCTGACTGAACGCTTCCTTCCGTGTAGAGATAAAGCCAAGGCTAAAAGTCAATCCCACTGAGATCNCAGAGCAGAAAAATGGAAAACCCACATCCCCGTCCATGTTATTGAACTGTTAATTAATCAGCCCTGGAAATGTCTTCTCAATAATATATGAGATTATAACATTGTCTGTTGTTTATGCAACCTTGTTTGGGTCTTTTTTTTTTCTCTGCTTAAGCTACCATAACAAAATGCTACAAATGAGGTGTCTTAAACAAACNGAGGCAGTTCCAGCAACAAGAAGTTCAACACCAAGGTGTCATCAGGGTTAGTTTCATGAGGCCTTTTTCTTCAGCTTATAGACACTTTTAAGCTATATCCCCTAGAAGCCTTTTTCTCCCTGTGCAAGCAGGCCCCCTCCCCCGTCACTGGTGAGCTAACATTAGCACCTTGCACATGCTACACAAGTGCTTTCCCGAGCCGTGTCCCTGGCTCCCTAGCATGTCTTTCTCTTTTTAAAAGGACCCTAGTCCTCTTGGAGTCTAACAGTTAGACGAAGACCCTATCCCCATGACCTCATTTGGTCTCAGTTACCTCTTTAAAAGCCCTCACTCCAATTTANCCAATTAGTGAAACCTGTTGTATCTCTTAAAACCCTATTATCTTAAAGGTTTGACCTCTTGACACACAGCAACACTGTCATCCACAAAGTTCATAGTTCATTCTTCAGAGCCACACAATCAAGTTACCAAGAACAATCTAAGAAGAGCCTCACCATGTGTTCAGTTTACTGTATCGTGTTNGGCTGAATTCATACCTATGCTTGACTGTATGCAGCCTACTGGCTGCAGGTCGGACTGAGAGTGTCAAGGGCTCAATNTTTCAGATACAATTCTGTTCATAATAGCTTGTTTCCTATTAATAGTATACCTTCTGTAAANTTATTATTGTCTATATCCATAATTTCAGTGGGTCTGGGAAGGTCGGCTGTCACAATTTGATGCTGTAGATTGCCCATCAAATTCTCAATTTGCATAGCATGAACAGCTCAGATAGCCTTCAGCAGCCCCCTGAGATTCCCTGGTATACTGTTTATTACTAATATCACCAAAGTCAGAACTACTTATATCATGCCAGTTTAGCTGGCATAACATACAGCTATGAGGACCAGAAATATCTAGAGAAAAAGAATCTAAACATTGCTTAAGCTGCACCATGGGAGAAGGAAGTCCAGAGTTATGGATGTTCCCATATTTGTAATAAATTCATCTGAATCATCAAGGTCAAAGTTATTTCNAGCCTACAGATTGACAGTGTACCAACAATTCTCTCATGGTCATAAAATGACTGCAGTGGCTCCAGGTATCACATCATNGCACAGCACCCCCACAGGCAAAGCAAAGTGGGGAAAGAGGGTTAAAAATGNCTTTGCTTCCCTCCNNCCTCTAAGAATAAAGAAAGTTTGCCATTAGCCACCCCCACTCCACCCCACCCNAAGCATTTTCTTGAAGAAACTTTTGTTGCTTAGCACAACAGGGTTAAATCAGCAGACTTCATTTTTGGTTGGAGAAGTAATGACACATATATCAAGTNAATCAAAAATGAAAGGAGGGTTGATGAGATGGATGATTGGACAAAGGAACCTGTTATTTGAGTTCTTTCCCAGGATCACATTACGGAAGGAGAGAACCAACTCCCTCAAGTTGGCTACCTATAGATAGATAGATAGATAGATAGATAGATAGATAGATAGATAGATAGATAGATAGATAGATAGGCAGGCAGACAGACAGATAGATAGATAGGTTTTGTTTTGGTTTGTCTTCATTTATGGACTAGAGAGATGGCTCAGCACTGGCTGTTCTTCCAGAGAACCTGAATTTAATTCCCAGCACCCACATGGCAGCTCAGAATTCAATACTCCTTTTTGGCTTCCCAGGTTATACAGAGATATACATATATGTTGTGGCCACAAAGTCCTTGAGCCCACAGACAACTAGGGAAACCAAGAATGTCAAACACACAGGGACTTCTTCTCAATGGAGGTGATAAAATACCTGTTTTCCTGCCCAGAAGGCTGAGAGCCCTTCTTGCTTTCTGTGGAGGCAGACCTCACCCACCTTTTGCCATAGAGGTGGGCCTCACCCAAATCCTCCAGAATGTTTATCCCAGAGTCTCCCTCCCTAGACCATTATCTTTAGCTCACAGATAAACACATCTTTAGGGGAAATGTCACATGTACTTTACAGCCTGATGACCTCTATGCTATCTGTCAGAGACCTCACTAGATTCTAGGCCACCTTCATGATCATATGTACTTTGTAAAGGAGTTTCTACATAGTCATACCTTAAGTTTTATTGTGCACCTGGAATTGGAATTATTATTTCATTTTGAAATAAACTTTTTCTAAAATTGCGCAGTCTTTTAAATATGCTGACAATGAACCACCTGTCATTTAGACTCCCCAAAGTCTGATCTAGGTTGACCAAGTCAATCTGAACTGGGTTTTCCTTCTATCTCTTCCAGGGTTCACTTTCCTGCCTGGACACTTGCTGGGTCACTATCACATGCAAGCAAAAACTCATACACATAAGATAAAATAATGACTTAAAATTCGAAAACAAAATGTGATATTTATTTTTATTATTTTTAATTATGTATGAGGTGGGTATGTACATGTGAGTTCAGGTGCCACAGAAGCCAAAGCACCTTTGGATCTCCTGGACCTGGAAGTACAGGAGGTTGTGAGCCACCTGGCATNGTTGCTGGCAATCAAACTTAGGCCCTTCAGAAGTCATCCCTTAGGGTTGATAAGGGGTCAGTCTCCCCTGAAACAGATTCCCAAGACCAATCATAGTAAGCACTTAAATTAAGTGCTATCAGAAAAATACATTTACCTGACATCATGCACATTTGCATTTTTATACCCTGCAATTACCATCTACTAAAAGTAAATTATTTGTTCAATAAATAATATAAAGGAGAGTAAAGACTAATGAAGGTAGAGCACATTTTAAAATGAGTCCTGGTTTGATGATTCAATAGTGACAAATGTGTTTAGTACTTTCAAAAAGATCATTAATGAAATCCAGANGATGATCATGAGTGGCAATCCATGCTTGCTGAATCACAGCTGGTCACAGGAAACACAAATTTTAAAAGTGTAGCATAAGCTGTTAGGTGTTTTGAGTATGTGTTGTGCTACTANTGAGAATAGTAGGGAGTAACATAATATGTAGACCATACAGAACATCTGGCTAGAAAGAGAACAGCACCTGAATTTCACAAATACTCCCTTATCCATGCTTTCTTAAAGAGGGAGTATGGGAAAGGATAAATANCANGAAAAACCTTTTGAAAATAATATAAGGAAACCTATGGATATAGATGAATATAAAAGCTTTCATATACACATAGAGAGAGAGACAGAGACAGAGACAAAGACAGAGAAGGGGGTGAGGGAGTAAAAAAAAAAAGGAGTTACCCTATACAGGATAACTATGCCTGTACTAGACATCAGAGGCTAACAAATAAAATGCCCAGTGCCAGGAACAGGTTACCTCTTTTGAAGTTATTGGACAATGAAGTCCCATAGATCCCTAAACATTATAAGTTATCTCCATAGTTCTTTGCTACCCTCCAGAACTTGATAGTAAGACTCTATTGCTGAAGATACCTCATGACTAAGTCATAAAATATGATGAATTCATGCTGGTAATGACCTGGAAGTTTCTTCCATACTGGCTAGCTTTCATAGTGCTGGAAGGTGCTATGCTCAATACCTGAAGAGAAAAATAATCANCAATTCTACCCATCTGTGAGCCCTGTGAGCTACAGTGACTGGCCTGGCAAGACATACTTGCTGGTACAATAGTGGCATGGATGTTGTGGGAGTAACTAACCATTCTATGCTTGGATTTAAGACCTGTTCCACAATATGAAACTCATATCTGGCACCACTATTGGACCAGTAACCTATGGATACACAGGTAATAGGACCTAGGGAAGAATCTACTACTGTTACACTACTAANTGGACATAGTCTTAACCAATTCCTAATAACTTGCTATGATGTCTATAGATCANTGTATCTCTCAACCCTCATCTAAGAAACTTCTATTAGCAGTAGATTGTGATTGACACAGAGACCCACAACTGGCCAAAGCTCAGAAAATAAGAGACTGCAGAGGCCTCAGCCCTCAAGGAAACATATGCTGCACCCCTTCCAAGGCTCAGAGATTGTTGCAGAACAAGGGATGGAGAAAGTTTAAGAGCCAGCAGAGGTAGATGACTATAAAGAAACATCTTCTGGATATAGCTGGGCAGCTGCACATATAAACTCAATGGTATTGTAACAGCATGCACAAAACCCATGCCAGACCAAGCGAGACCAAATCCCAGAATGGAGATGGGGATAGAAAGTCCCCACCCCTAGCCAGGGACCATTTGGCAATCATTAGCTGCTAGGAAAGGAAGGATCAGTTTTCTCTAAGAGTGTAGCCCTTGGTAAGTTGACCATGCTCCGTTGGAAGATCACACATCCAAAAGTATTTGGAGAAAAACAAATTGGTCTTAAAGGTTTGTTTGTTTTTAAAAATGACACAAAAGTGGGCAGGTAGGGAAGAGAGGGCGAATCTAGAAGAGTTAGGGGAAATGAAATTCAAAACTCAAAAAACTAACAGAATTAATTTCTAAAAGATTTATTTTTTATTTGTGTGTGTGTGTGTGTGGTGTGTACTTTAGAGGATGTGTGCCTGATGAGGCCAGAAGAGGGTGTCATATTCCCTGGTACTGGAGTTGCAGGTGATTTTGAGTCACCAAACATGGATGCTAGAAACTGAACTCCTGTCCTCTGCAAGAGCAGCAAGTATTTTTAAACCCCCCCCATTATCTATGCTTTTAAAAAGAAATAGTAATAAAGATAATATGTAATCCCACTCAACAGCTAACTAGCAGGTACTAACTAGCTAACAGGTACTAGTAGCCTGACAAAAGCTAAATCTTCCACTGGGCAGGCCCTGGCTTCAAATGCTATTGTAGGACATTGGAAGAATCATGTTGTGGCAGTTCCTCTGCTGTTTTGTTTGGTTTTGTTTTTAAAGTGAGTTACTATGGCTTGTATATATATGATGGTGATGCAGATACTGAGCAACANGTGTACATGATAGGTTATATAAGGCTGAAGAGCCACTCTTTTTTTCTCCTTTTTATTTATTCTTTGTGCCTTTTATGTCATTTATCTCTACCCCTTTCCTTTCCCTNTCCTTTAGTAGCCACCCTCTGCCCTTGCAACCTCCCCCTCAAAGTAAAATAAAATAAAATTTAAGAAAAAAAAGAGAAGGAAAAAATTCAATCTCATCATGGAAGCCGTAGTGTGACACAGTGAGTCACTTAGTAAACCCTTTTCTCCCTATAGCTTTACTTGCAAATGTTCATTGNAGAGAGTCATTGGTCTGGTTCGAGGCCTCTGGTTTCTGCTACACTATCANTGCTGGGCCCTCACTGGAACGCCACTTCGTTGTCCTGCTGTTGCCCTGTGTTGTGGAAATCCTGCAACTTTGAGTCTGCAGGATCAATCCTTTCAGATCCTCCGGCAGATCATAGATGGGGTAGATGTTGAGGTGGACCAACACATAATCCTGGTTCCGGGCTGCGATAGTTGCAGGGTTGGTCAGCGCACCAGCTCTCCCTTGTCCTCACCACCAAGGTGAGCTCTCCTGCATTGCCCTGGCTAGTTTACCTCTTGTAGTGATGACCAAGGGTGGGGCCAGTTCTCCTGCTTTCATGTCCTCAGGGTTGGTTCTCCTACACTTACACCTTCAGGATCAGCTCTATTGTGTTGCCCAGGCATGGCATACAGGCCACTCTCCCAAGTGCTACAGCTGATGAGGGGCAGGACCAGCTCTCCCCCTCTTATGACCTCAGGGCCTACTGGAGAGCCACTTTTAAGGAGCTATTTTGGTTTCTAGATACGCTTGTGTCTCAGTGAGGGTTCTATTGCTGTGAAGAGACACCAGGACCATGGNAACCCTNATGAAGNAAAACATTTCANTGGGACGTGCAGGCAACATGGCGCTGGAAAGGANCTGAGAGTTCTGCAGTTCTTGATCTGCAGTCACCATAAGTGAATGTCACACTCAGCCTANCTTGAGCATCTGAGACCTCAAAGTCTCAGTGACACACTTCCTTCAACTAGGCCACACCTCCTAATAGTGCCATTCCCTATGGGCCTAGGGGAAAACCACCACAAGATCTAACTTAATTCAAATAAGTCAAAGTTTGTGGGACATCCAAATAAGAGAAAGAAAGATTGCAGGCTTGGCACACAGAAACTGGAGCCCAGGGAGGCTCAAGGCTCATGCCTTGGGAAGCAGAGCTAAAGGGTGGGTCTTACTCCANGATTACCTAGTTATCTTGGCCATTGTTTTCTGCCGTGATCCACAGTTTTCAGCTCTTCAGCACATGCCTTCTGNAGTGATGGTTTGAATGAAAATGGCTCCCATAGGCACACAGAAAATGGCACTATGAGGGGTTGTGACTTTGTTGGAGTAGGTGTGCTCTTGGTGGAGGAAGTATGTCAATGGGGACAAGGCTTTGAGGTTTCAGATGCTCAAGCCAGGCCAGTGTCACTCCCTCTTCCTGCTGTCTGCTGATCCAGGTGTAGCACACTCAGCTACCTCTCTAGCACTATGTTTGCCTGTGTGCCACCATGTTTCCCACCATGATAATAAAGGACTAAACCTCTGAATGTAAGCCAGCCACAGTTAAATGTTTTCCTTTATAAGAATCACTGTGGTCACAGTATCTCTTCACAGCAATAGAAATCCTAACTAAAACACCTTCCCTGTTTTCCTATGAATTGGCCTCTTTGTCTATTAACATATGACTCTTCCCTCTATCTCATGTATTTATGACTGTAACTTGTATAGAATTTTACCTCCTTCACAATCTGATCCAGCCCCTCTCTACCCCATTTTTTTTTATATTCTCCTCCCACAGCAAACTCATTTACTCTCCTGGGAACACTCCAGTTACAATGCCCAAGAGACCGTCTGGCTGATCCAGATCATCTTTTGTACCAGGGTCAGTAACAGGCTCATGCATTGACTGTATCTGTGTTGGGAAGTCATTCTGTCCACAAAAGTCAGGATACATAGTAGCAAATGTGACTGCTCAAGTCTTGTTCAATAAGGCATGACTATGATGCCACCTTCCTCAGGTCAACCAGGCAATATGATTGACATCACTCATCAGACAACTAAATCAGGAGTATTCTGCTAGAAGGTATACCAATAGACAACTTTACTTGGATTATAGATCTTCAGTAAGTCAGTGAATGGAATGATGGTTCATATTTCCTTTATGTTATATGGCCATTGTCTGTATTTCCTTTAACTTAAAAGTAATATTACTAATTATGAAAAACAACTTTCGAGTATGCAGGAATGTTCTTCAACAATTTGTTTCCTCAATAAAAACAACTCTAATAGGAACCCACAGGAACCTGCAATCTTCCCTAATTCCCATGAATAAACTCCCCTTAAAAGCCATGACATTCCAGTCNTGATTAAGAGCTTTGTAGGAGACATTTCACAAAACAGCGCAGTTATTATTTATTGTTTGTAATGAAGCTTTTATCCCAGGGGGACATGATGCGGATCACTGTCAGATTGTGTAAAATGCCTTTGGCTTTTCAANGGGAAGGTACTATATATGGTAATAGACAGGGCAGTAATAATATTCTCGTACAATGCTGGCACCAAGTTCATCTTTGTCTTAAAAAAAATCAGTTCAGCTTTGGGCCTTCTGGGGACTACTGAATTCAATTTGTCTGAGAATGCTGGGACTAATGGAGAAAAGGTGCTCATTATAAAGGCAATTCCTGGCCAGACATGGTAGCCCATACCTGGAATCTCAGCATTTGGCAGCTGGGGTAGGAGGAGGATTGTGAGTTTGAGGCCAGCCTGAGCTACACAGTGAACTCTTNTCTCAAAAATAAAATAAAAGTACTTTCTGTTATGTTCTATCTTTCAAGGCTTGTGAATGCTGAAGATCTGATATTTGTGAAGGCACAATGGTGCTAATTGGAATCTAACNGTATAAACATTTTAAGATGATTTAAGAAAAAATATTTCTGATGAAACTGCAAATATACAGACTAAGATTCAAACACATGTGCTATGAATATATACAAAAGGGGNAAATAAAAAGAGAGATACAGCGCACAACTTGTAAGAACAATGTTATAATCTTGTTCCTATATATGAATGGTATTTCTATTAGTTTATTTGGCAGTTTTATGTGTATATATTTGTTCGCATTGTTTCACCTGGCTCTCACTAGAANCCTTNGAGCTAAGTGAGTTGATGGAGTTTGCCTAATTCTATTGCCCTGGACAAAGTTAATATTCAAAGGAACCAACCTTTCCAAGGACAACAGGGCTGGGAATGGGGAAGCAGATATTTCAGCAGCTTCNTGATGGACATGAAACAAAAAAACCACATGGAGCCCAGGAATCAGTGACTCCAGACACCAGGGTTCTCCATCAGGTCTGAACANAGATTCTTTNCTTTTNCTTTTAACNCCCCAGCACTGGGGGTAAGGAGGAGGATATGGTATGAGGTGTTGTTTGAAGGGCTAGGATCATCTGGATCATCCCTATGCGACTTCCAGGAGCCAGTAGAGAGCAAGTAGCAAAAGCCAGCCACTAAGGTCAAAGTAAGGTGGTCTGAGGAGGCTAAGAGCAAGGCATTGAAATCTGGGATTCCTGTAGGAGCACCAAGAGGAAGTTGGACACATTCATTTAATGAGCTTTGCCAAAAATCACAACACTTAACTAAGAAAACAAACCCAGGGAAAATGCTCTAGGTGGCCTGTGTGTGCCTTTATCCATCCTTGCCTCTTTTCAATAACTACATGTGTTCTAGNTCCTTTTTGATTCNCACTTTGCAGAAATTTCAGTCTGCCNCAGACATGGCAAACTAGCAACTTTGTCCCTATAGAAAACTTCACCCTGTCATTCTGTCATTTCTAAGTCTAGTTAAGAATTGCTTTTCTGGTTTTTACAACTCTTCCTGGGTTTGCTCCGCCTTCCGTCTCCAGATTCATTTCTCCTCATCTTCATCAATCTGCCACCTCAGCTCCACCCCCTCATTCCACTTCTTGGCTTTTCAGGCAGTTACTGTGTGCATGAGAAGATTGCGAATCTCATTTATCACTTGTGAAAAATCTCACGGGAACATATTGCAAANTCTCCCTCAAAACCTACAGAGGGGGAGAGACTGTGCAAGAGACACCCCAAAAATGAATCTTTAAACAGGGAAGATCCCCAAAATATCTCTCACTAACAAGCTAGTGTTGCTGTGCTTAAAAAAGGAAAAAATCCAAACTCACAAAAACTTTGCCATTGTTCCACAAATTGCTGCATTCCCTTTAAAAGACAATCCCTGAAGTTTAAAAGTCAGCCACAAGGCACATGGGGAAGTGGGTGACAACATTACCCTGGTGTATGTCACACCTCAGATCAGACCTGACAGTCAAGCATCTGGTGTAAGACATACTTTCTCACAAGGGCTGGTACCTTAAGTTAGGTTCCTTCCCAAGGCTGTGACAGATTGATGAATTTTTAATGGCTCCAGGTGACATGTAAATGGTTGGTTCTCAGCACACTGCTTCACATCACTCCCCANCCCCACCCCACACCCTACTCCAAGCAGCAAAACTGAAATAATAGGGGACCAGCATCTTCCTTGCTGGCAGGAACACTAGACAGTGGAGTGGCACTGATACACTCATATTTCATAAGTGACAACAGGTCACAAGATTCATAGAGAAAGAGAAAGGCACACACAAGTGCCCAACTGAAGGGCACACAGTAGTCTGTCTGAGGGACCTTGCAGCTTATTTGAGATGGAATTGTGAGTTCAGTAGAAAACTACCTGCCACCATGTTAGGACAATTACTGATTATTNTCAAGAGTCTTTTGTCTTCAGAATGAGGTGAAAAATAAGTCCCACAAGGGACTGGGTAGAAGTTACTCCATCAGAGTAACATAGTTAGGCATGTTTGTTGTAGAGTAATCTTTCTGTACACGGTGAAGATGTGTCTTTGCCAAGACACCTTCTGATTGGTTTAAAAAAGAGGTAAAGGCTGATAGCCAGGCACAGAGAGAACTCTGGGAAGAAGAGAGGCAGAGAAGCCAGCCAGACACGGAGAGGAAACAGGAGATGCAAGATAAAAGAGAGGTAAAAGACACATGTTAGAACATAGATTAATAAAAATATGGGTGAATTTAAGTTACAAGAGCTAATGAGACAAGCCTAAGCTAAGACTGAGCTTTTATAATTAATAAAGAGTCTCCGAGTCATTGTTTGGGTGTTGGTTGGTAGGACAAGGAAAGACTCATTACATATGGCACCCAACATGGGGCTCGAATATCCAAACATAGGGCCTGAGAAAGCTAATAAAAGTTCTGGACAAGGAGTCTGATGTGGATTCCTAGTCCTACAGTCTCACAAGTGAGCAAGTGCTCTGCAGCATTCAGAGACATGGCTCCTGACCACTGCCTGCGGGCTGGAGCCAGCTGCCGGCACCATGTGCCAACATCATGTGCTAAGATGAGCTGCACGGAAGCTCACATGGCAGTTTAAGATTTGTCTCACATGGNCAGAAAATGCTGCAGGTGCTTATTNAAGCCAGATCCAGACACAGAAAATCTCTAAAAAGGTACAGTATATTGAAAAATGTGCTTAGATGCTGAAGAAAGAAAAGAAAATGGGTATAGACAGTTATAAAAATAGTTTAAAAATAATAGTCTTCAAAGAGAGAGTGAAGTAATATTTTTAAAAAGCCACATAAAAATGGGAAATACACAGGGCATCTGGATCCTGTATNGTACTTTGTTGACTTTGAATNTTTTTAATGAATAGAGAATGACAGCTACTGAGAGACANTGGATTNNGGAAGGGACTGCTGAATTAAACCACCCTATATACTTTAGNNATAGCTTGGCTTCAAAATGGAAGTTGGAAATGTGTTGCATTGGGGGAGAGGTTATGCTTCTGTTTCCATAGGAAACAAAAAGCTATGAATTCCTTCAAAGTTAATCGAGATCAGATTTGACCAGGGGAGACCTCCTGAGGATCTTGGCTACAGACATGAGGAGAAAAGCCAAGAAAGACTATGAGATAAGTGATGTTCCCTCCACATGGGAACAGCTCTGACACCGGATGAGACATGATAAATCTTGTTGGCTACAAATTCTCATGACTTATTATTACATACCATTCTTTCATATGACATGGATAGAGATTTATATTACAGTTTGGTTATATAGTCCAAACAAANTTGTAAAGTTGACAGATGCCTTTTACCTGCTCAAACNTAAAACAAAATATCATCTTTNACTGACTGTTCACACTGCACATGTTATACTTATGCTAATGCAGATATATATGTTACCTTTCAAAGTTTATGTGTTTCTGGGGGGGAGGACCAGACACCAATTAAAAACAAGTAGCCCAGGTGATCCAGCCTCTCAGAATGCCTCTGTTGCTGTTTCCTCAAAATCCTGCATCCAGAACAACTTCAAAGCTGCTAGCAGAGACGGTCCAGCCTCACACATTACTCTAGCCAGGACTTCAGATAAGCCCTGNACTTTCCCATTACACAAAAACTGAACAACCAATGATACAGCTAGCTCTCCCAGGGCTTGACCATTATCCCAATTTTCTCAGGATCCCCTAAAGATACCATTGTCCCCAGACAACAGNAAGTAGTCTAGAAAACAGGACATTCACATTCCCAAAAGTGGGTGGTTTTTGATCCTTCAGTGGATTATGGATGTTTGTCATTGT